>OZ005662.1:12202731-12367731 GCA_963930645.1 Salticus scenicus | reverse complement strand
TAAAACTTTCAGTTTTTAAATCTATTTCCAAGTATTTAATTTTATTTTGTAATGCTTAATGTTCTATTATTTATTATGAAAAGAATAATAAAGATTAAAAGACACATTGCAGAATTACACAAAAATAAGGTAATATACGGCAAGTAAAAAAAAAAAAAAAAAAATTACAAAATCTGAAAATCTGGTATGTATGGAAAAAGGATTTAAGAGCCTCTATCGAGTAAATTAAAAATTTCAGTTTTTAAATCTATTTCCAAGTATTTAATTTTATTTTAAAATGCTGAATGTTCTATTGTTTATTATAAAAAGATTAACAAAGATTAAAAGACACTTCGAAGAATTACACAAATATAAGTTAATATACGGCAAGTTAAAAAATAAAATAAAATAAAAAATAAATAAATAATAAAATAATAATAATAATAATAATAATAATAATAATAATAATAATCAATTAAAAAATATATAGAAATTATATATAATTTTAATTTTAGTAGGGAAATTTGAAACATATACAAAAAAAAAAAAAAAAAAAAAAAAATGATCATCATACATCAGTTTTATCGATCATAAATTTTACGTATTACATAAAGAAGATAAGTCACACTTCCTAGGATACAAGGTCACTTTCTCGGCAGTCACACGTGACAAAAGGTTTTACTACTTTTCACTCAAAATTCTGTAACTTAATGACACGACATTTTCTTTTTCTATCTTAACATTTTATGAATTTAGGGAAATTTAAGATAAGTCACAGCTTCCTAAAAGAACCATTATTTTTTGACATTCACATAAGATACCAGTATGTTGGAGCCAGTACAAAACTTACTTCACTGATTTCTTATACATATTCACGTACAGCAAGTAATTTACTAAAATTATTATTCATTAAATTTAGTGGATCTGCAGATCAGAAGAGCCTCAACATCCCATTTGCATTACTGTGCATTACTGAACAGAACAATTTTATGTATTCTATATAATTATTAATATATATATATATATATATTAATTTGCAAAATAAAACACAAATTAGGATTATGTTGTTTAATAACAGACACATAGATATCATTAAGAAACAAGTTTTTTTTCAAAATGAATATAATTCACACAGAATTAGAAAGATAGAAGAGTTTTAAATTAATAGTGCAACATCAGCATATTTAATTCATCATTACAATGATCAAACACCAGGACGGAAGACATGAATTAATGAACAAACAATTACATATGAAAATGAAGCCTTTACCAGACAAAAGATATTGATAAAGTTACTAGGCGTTGTTATTGAAAAATGGGTGTGTAAGATCATATATAGCAAATATAATAAAAAAATAACAGTACAAACATGCATATATATACAGGATTAACTCGTTACATAACCAGACACGTTCCTGAGGGAGGCTACTGCCCCCTTCAACACCCCTGTTGTATCTATATGTCTGTATTATGTCTATATATATATATATATATGTCTACATTTATCTGTATATGTCTATATTTATCTCTATATAAATACTTGTACCAAATTTGAGACCAAATGATTGCACAATGTATCATAATTCTTTTGTGTGTAGCCCTCTAAACTAATTAATAATTCTGTGTATAACATCTTCTACATCTTTTAAACATTCTAATACTATACGTTAAATTTCATTAAGCTGAATGGAGTGCAATCATGATAAATAGCACTTAAAAGAAATTCAGTCTGTAGACCGTAATAAAACAAAATTCTTTTGTATGTCTTTATATAAAAACTACAAACATCATATATACAAAAAAAGAAAAAGAAAAAAAGATATATATATATATATATATATATATATATATATATATATATATATGTATATATATAGGATGATCCGTTTAAAAGAGTACCCGTGGGTTTTTCTTATAACTCTTAAATCTCACGGATGTGGCAACTATTCTAACATTGAAATCTGATTGTTTGAACCTTGTTTAAGGTTGTGAGACAATTTCTAATACTGTTGGACTGTTACAACTTTATTTCTGAGGTAAAACAGAAATAGAGACGCACATTTTTTTTTAATCCTGTAATAATTTTATTTTTGAAAATCAATTTAATTCAATTTTTTTTTTTACATTATCATTCCTCACAGATAATGTTGAAAATGTTCGCCACCATTTTGAATGCAAACATGAACACGTCGAACCAAGTTTTGTGACACACTTTGCAGCATTGTTGGTGTTATTGACGAGGTTTCTTCAGTCAGTTATGATCTGTTTTAATTCATCGATGTTTGCTGGACTTTTCTGAAAAACCCTATCTTTGAAATAACCCTGAAAAAAAAAAAAAAAAAAAAAAAATCTTAATGGTGTGAAACTTTGCCCCGTTAAATTTTTTAATTTTTTTTTCTTTTTAATGTAAAAAATTTGAAATAAATTTTGTTTTTCCTAAATAAAATTATCACAGGATTAAGTAACATTCTGCGTCTCCATTTCTGTTTTACTTCATGCACAAATAAAGTTGTATCAGTCCAACAGTGTTGGAAATTGTCTCTCACACTTAAACAGGGTTCAAACATTTATTCTTCAGTGTTAAAATAGGTGTCACATCCGTCAGATTTAAGAGTAATAAGAAAAACCAACGGGTACTTTTTTAAATTGATCACCCTGTATATATTCATGCCTCATTGTAGGTAACCCATAAACATTTGCACCAAATTTGACATCATGTGGATAATTGTATAACATTATTGGAAATTTTTTGTGTTGTCCTGTAGGGAATTATTAAGTCTATAAACACCTTTTTCTACAGGGAAAACTTTATTCTGAATATCTTTAAAATGTATGTTAATTTAATTATTTTGAATGTAGTGTAACCATTTTAAAATGCGTTTTAAAAATATTTTGTACATAGGCTGTTTAATGGTAAAAAATACATTTGATGTGTTCTTGTGAACAAGCCACAAACAATATACACACAAAAAGATGCAGCTAACTGTGTACAACTTATGAACGGGTGTATACCAATTTGCAAGCCAATCTGGTGATTTTTAAGGTCGCGATCGAGGTACACATAATTTCTGTAAATAGGCCGTAGTGATAAGAAAAAGTTTTGTGTGCTCCTGTATACAAACAACAAACAGAATGAACACCAAAAAGTATATTCTGTGTGGCTTATGAACATGTGTGCCAATTTGCAAGTCAATCGGATGATTTTTGCGGCCGCTATTGCTGTACACACAGGCAGACAGATGTACAGAACCCAAAATATTTTTGAAACTTAACACGGCGGACACCACTGACGTTTCTGCAATATTTGAAAAATTATGGATAGTTTTAGAAACAATTTTAATAAAGAAAAAAATAAATAATAATAATAATAATAATAATAATAAACTCGGTGCGAAGGGGAGATACCGCTCCCCTTTCCCCGTCTTTTTTGAGTGAGGGAGGCTATTGCTCAATATACCCTCCCCCTCCACCTCTTTTGAATATTGTGGCAACACTTATAAAAATGTTAAGGGTGTTATTAAATTTGAAAATTTATTTCAAATTGTTCAGAGAATTTTATTCAAGACCACTTTTGCAATTTTATTCGGAAAATTTCGATTTACCGATATTTGCCGAATATATGTAAAGCTACCGATTTACAAATTATGATCGGTAAATATCGCCTCATGGCTACATCCCTGCATACACACAAACCTAGAGATAAAAACCGGATTTTTTCCTATTCAAGGGAACTTAAAAACCTGTCATTTTAGCATACAAACTCAGTTTAAAAATTTTGATCCCATAACTAATACTTCCTCTGCCACATTAAGAAATAAAGAAAGTGAAAGTACATTTTTAAAGTGAACAGTCTCAAGAGTATC
Source organism: Salticus scenicus (assembly GCA_963930645.1). Lineage (NCBI taxonomy): Eukaryota > Metazoa > Arthropoda > Arachnida > Araneae > Salticidae > Salticus > Salticus scenicus. The sequence continues at coordinate 12,363,889 of OZ005662.1, read as the reverse complement.
TGGTAAAAAAAAAAAAAAAAAAAAAAAAAAAAAAAATTATTTCAAAATATTAAATTACTTTCACCAATAAATAAATAAAAATAAAATAAATAAATTAAGTAAAAGTAGAGTTAAGTAATCTCTGTAACATCCAACTGACATGCCTCAGATGCGAAATTTGTTTTTTCATTTTTTTTCGAAAACTCATTTTTCAAGTGGTTAAAAAACTTTTCACGGTCATTTTCCATTTTTATTGCCCTCTAAAATGATGGTTGCCTAGGCAACTTGAAGCATTTCGGTGTTTACTATGCTAATCAAATCCGTTTAAGATTCGAGTAGTTCTTTAGTGCAAAGGTATTCTAACTTTCCAAGAAATAAATATTGACTCAGCAAATTAAATAACCTGGTGTGACACTCACACGACGTTCCCTTATTCTGCATTACTGCACCCTATTATTATAATTTAACCCTTTAACGTTCATTGATTTTGCATTGAAACCAGACATTTAACATTTTTTATGCAAGAATTTTTTAATATTTTTTCCTGTTTAGTCGATTTTTTTTTTTGTATGTGTGTGTGTGTGTGTGTGGGGGGGGGGGGGTTCTCTGCTATAGCAGAACTACTCCGAAATTCACATCATTGCAGTCTAAACTATTCTCTGAAACATATTAGACTAATTTTGAGTAGCCCTGTATATTATTTATAAATTTTATAAGGAGGAAAAAAATATACTAAAATTCAACACAGGAAAATAATAATCTATTTAAATATTATAAAGAGAAAAAAATTGTTTGTTTATAGGGAAGACTGAACCGATTCAAAGAAAAAAAATATATGACATCATGATAGAAAATGTATTTCAAATAAATCCTACTTACATCCCATAATATATCTGAATATTTTTCTGAAGCCCTGAAAACAAATCATACATGACATACATGCCATATTCTACAGGAAACATGCTTATCTATATCTAAAATAATGTCTATAAATTTCATTATGTTTTTACCCTACCATTGGTTGAGAGGTTCTGCTATCAAATCTGGTAGGCTAAAAGAATCCCATTCAAAACCAGGTCGTGCTCTTAAGAGTGTATGTGTGTGTGTGTTTTCCGAAACTTTCGCGATTCTGGACTAGGACTCTTTTTAAAAGACCCCCACTGAGGGCATTCCACATAGAACTAGATTCCTAAAGTGGCCAGAGAGCCTTCACTTTACCAATCTCTGTCATAATCGCAAAGTCACATAATAGGCGAGACATAGCAAAACCTCGACGATAACTTCAGGACCCCGAACCCAATCCCTTCCTGAGCATCGAAGACTTTTTCTAGTCAGTTTTGATCTTTTATTCCTTCCAGCATTAGTCTTTTTTTTTTTTTTTTTTTTTTTTTTTTTTGTTACACACTTAACATTGTGAGTTTTTTTAGTTTTCATCCCATGATTTTTCTACGGATTTTTAGCTTCCCTCCCCCCTCGTTTTTTACATTCTAAAGTGCGGTGGCTCCCACCTACATAGCCCCGCCACCGCCAAGTCACAAAATAAACGAGACGCATTAAACCCTCGACGATAGTTTTAGGACCCCAGTCCGAGTACCTTCCCGCTCTTCGATGACTTTTTCTCGTCAATTTTGATTTTTTGTTTCTTTATCTATTAGCTTTTTTTTTTTTTTTTTTTTTTTAACATTGTGAGTTTTTTTTCGTTTTCATTCCATGCTTTTTCATTAGGTAACTAAACAATTCAAATAACCAAATAACGATGGCAATCCCCTTACATATAAATTTATATTAAGCAAATATATTCTGTTTCTAGAAATATTTTCCATTATTTTTTAAGTAAAAAAATATTAAGATGAAAAAATGTTGAAATCCAAATTTCTCTTATTTTACGCCTTAAACTATAATAATACTAGCAGACCCGGCCACGCGTTGCTGTGACTAAGTTATACGTTGAATTATACGGCTGTAAACTATTTAGTACAGTTAAATTATTATTTACGAACAAAGACGAAAACGTTGTAGCCGATGTAAAAACCCACAGGGTTGAGATTTGAAACTTAGGTCAAAATTTGGAAGCGATTGATAAAAATTTTCGTAGTGTTGATATTAAGCACAAATTAATTTTATTGTAGGGTCCTATAAATTTTAATGGAGAAGTGATATATATTATTTCTAATGCTACTTTGGATAAAATTGCTAAAATGACTAATATATAAATTAAATTCTATTAAAATTCTATTAAAATAAAAGTATAAAAGAAACAGACGATTTTAAAATCAATTTTTATGGAGGAGTGAAATATAATATATGCTATAATGGATAATTTTACTATTAAATGACCTCATCATTTTAAATATTTTAAAGAGGGCAACAGCTGTAGTTATAAAAGGGAAAACAATAAGGCTAAACCAGAAAAATAAGTAAATTTGATAAATATTTTAAAACTTTAAAATTGGAAATCTTATGAAATATTGGACATTTAAAGTAAATACATGTATCATTTTAAATACAAAAAGATTTTGGAAAAGTTTAGTGTATTTTAACGAAGTGATGAGAAGTTTTTGAGTATGTTAAAATTTTAATAGTAAATTCAAGTCAATAAAGATGGGAAACATTGAGGATTAAGATAAGAATAATTATAAGATTTAGAAAAAAAAAAAAAAAAAACTTTTTATATACCATGCTTTTAAATTTTAATATACTAATAATATACAAATTAAAAGGAAAATGATAAATATTCTATCATAGTTTGAAGTCAAATTTGTTTTCAAATGTCTAAATAAAATATCTGATGTAAGATACTAATATTTTGCAGCGGAATAGATTTCATTTCTGTCATCCTTGGCGAAAAAAAAAGAATATCGCCAAATTATCTGGCGAAAATATTTAATTCCTTTCAAAAATCATGGTTATTTTAACAACTTATATTAAAAGAGTAATGAATAATATGAAACAATATTTCGTACAATACATATTACATGTCATACATACGTACAATGAATAATACATATTACATTTCGTACAATGCATACATCTGGCATGTATATTTTCGTGTTACGCTTTTGATCGCCAAATAATAATAATAATAATAAAAAAAGCCAAGGGCGACAGAGTTTAAAAATTTAAAATTAAAATTTTGTCAATTTGACAGCAAAATAATTCAATCTAACACCCGCGATAACTAATACATATCTATACCCAAATATAAGGATTAAAATCGGGAAATAAATTTCCTCGATTTTTAATAATTTCTTACAAAAAATCCAGTGGGCAATTAACATAGGAAATCTTTTTCTTGGCTGCACAGACGGTCAGTGAGTCACACTTCGCTTGCGTATAGAACTCATAGATATAGTATAGCATATATAGAATAGAGTGATCATTGGGGAGAAAAAAGTTATTCCTTTTCATTTGGGAAAAGACGACGTTTTTACCAAAATATGGCCGTCTTTCCCCGAGTGAATACACACGGGAATACATACTAATATTTTAGCAAATAAAATTTATGAATAATTTATTTGCTAAAGGGGAATGGAAGACTCCAGATACAGTTTCAAATTCATATTTCTTTCTTTCTTTTCTTTTTTTCTTTTTTTTTTTTTTTTTTTCAATACCACTTAATGGCTGTTTCCAAAGCTTTTATTTTTTATCTTTTTTCGGCATCAAAAATCTTTCTACGATAACATGGGGATGAGAGATCTATATATATTACTATATCTATGATAGAACTACATTAGCACTTTATCAATGTGTATAAAATCTTTAAATTGATTATTACGTCAATTTTCGTGAGATGCATAATTTAACTTTTTATAATTTTTTAACGTTCACGTTTGATTAAATGTATTTATTTTTATGTCGAAAGAAAATGAACTCGTATTTTTTTTTTTTTTTTTTTTGGCAACAATTAAATTAATGGAACTCACAGATATTTTGGAGCAACTTTAATAAAGGTCTATAATTAACAAATAATTGCAATAAAACAATATTGTGACAATAAATTGAGATAAAAACTATCCTATCTCTCAAGTTGGATCAAACTGCACACAGTGTGCAAAATTTCATCAAAATCAGTTCCTTAGTTTAGGAGTTTACCCCGGACAAACATCGTGACACGTAATTTATATATATATACAGATTAAATTATAAAGTTTTGATCAATGAAGCACAAATAAGTAAAAAACAGGATTAATTTCACTGTATTATCTTCATTATAATATGAATTCAATTTACACTTCAGTCTAAGTAACACGTGGCCGGCTATGCTAACACCAAAAATTTAAAAAGTGGAAATAATTGAATTATACGAAATTTATTAATAGGTTAAAAAGTTGAAGATTCTTTGTGTAGATGGCAGCACCAAATATATTTCAGCTTTCATTTTCATCTATTGATTACTTACTCAACCCAGTCGAAAGGTATCGACATCTGTTAGAATCATTTGGAGTTAACAGATAATTGTGACTGTCAAATAATAACAGACAAATAATTAGCAATAAATTAAAATTGCGACTATAATTTGAGATTTAAACTATCCTATCTCTCAAGTTGGATCGAACTGCACATGGTGTGCGAATTTTATTATAATCGGTTAAGTGGTTTAGGAGTCCATTGAGGACAAACATTGTGACACGAGATTTATATATATTAAGATGTCAATATATTATAGGGCAAGAGAAAGTGCAACCCTAGATTATACGAATTCATAGAACACTATGTATTCTATGATTTCGCAATTAAAGAATGAAGACATCATGCTGAGCATGAATGATTGCAAAATACATCTATTTTAACCTCATTTTATTTATTTTCATTTTAAAATAGAGTAAATTATTGGCAGTTATTAATTAAGCCTGGAATGAAGAAAAGTCTTTATTTACTTCCTTATACATAAGAAAGCATGTTGTAATATCGATTTCCGAAATGGATTTTGTATTTCGTATAGCTAACAGACGAATGGCCATAGTATATTGTAAATTTATATTTGTGACTGTCAAGATGTCTAGTTGTATACCACCAATCTTGGTCTTGACACGAGCTCCCACTTTAGAGATATCAACGATTTTACACGATCTTTTGTGACACATGTATTAGTGATAAAAAAAGACTCTTAGGAAAATGCGCAAGTTTATATAAATATAGATACACAAACAAAGTCACCTTTTTTATTACTAATGCTAAAAGCAAAGGCAATAGGAAACTAGTATGCTAGTGCACTAGCATAGAAAATATACAGGGACTTCCAAAATTCTACTGACAAATTAAGAGGGGGTAGAAGGCGTTCAAAAGATGAAAAATTGCTATAGAATGAGGTTGCAAATCATGTTGAGAGGGTGAAAATTCTCGAAAAATGCATTCAGGTTTTGATGTCACACTGGAATGACAAAAATACAATACTAATTACAAAAAAGATCTATTTGATTATGCTCCCGCGCGTCCAGTCCACCTTCATGTTTTTTTTTCTCGATTTTCACCCTCTTAATGAGGTTTTCGACCCTACGTTCTATGGGTAAGTTTTCATTGTCTTAAGGCCTCTAATCACTCCTCTAAATTTGTCAGCCGAATTTCGGAAAACCCTGTAAAATAAAGCTCTATAGATTTCTGAAAACTTCTATTGATGTTAATCCAAATGTAATATATGTAAATTAGTTGATGCGTAATAAAACTGGAGCTCAATTTGGGATTTGATATGAAAAGTAACTGAATATGCATCGATAGATAATTATAATAATAATCCCAATAATTATGAATTGGCCTCTTTCTTTTGTCGCTTTATTTCAATAATAATAATAATAATAATATAGATATAATTAGCTTACCTTTGGGGGAAAAATCGGCGCCATTAGAGCATAACAGCTTCCAAGAAAGAAATTTCCACACACCACAGCGATCAAAATTTTGATTTTCTTTGGAGTGAATGTTGTTTTGGAATTTTTGTCTTCCTTCTTTTCTTTTTCAATTTCTCCATTTTTGTCTTCCTTTTTTCCATTTTCGATTCCTCCATTTTCGACTTTTTCTTCATTGATCTCGTCATTCATAGAATTTACAGAAATTATACACTACAGATGACACACTCTTGGTTGAAAAGGAATTAAACAATTTTCTTGCAGTAAATCAAGGATTTAGAACAAAAGACAAATCCTATAGAAGAGGAAAAAATTAAAACAATTTTTTTGATAATGCGTAAAAAACTTGAGAATGACAAAAAAAAAAAAAAAAAAAAAAAAAAAAATCTGAACTGAAAATGACATTTTTGAAAGAAAAATAAGAATTTTAAAACAACAAAATTATTTTGTAGAGGTGATATTATATGTAATATTATTATGCTAGAAATCAAATATTAATATATATATACATATATATACATATATTATTATGAATACTTTGTCATACATTGTAAAAAAACGAAATGACGTCACTTGGAGAGCATGAACAAAAAAAAAAAAAAAAAAGAAAGAAAGAAAGAAAAGAAAATTAAGGAATTTTTTTTTTTTTTTTTAATTAAAGGCATATAACAGTACAATACTTCATCAGAGGCCTAGATTGTATGTTGTATGCAAAAGGTGTATATTTCTGTAAATTGTAAGCCAATGCTAAAAATTTATAAGTACCTAGGCCTTATGTACACCAATTGTTATTTAACAATTGAAAAAATATATGAAAGAAGGGAAATAATACAAAGATTCAAATCTATAAAATGAAAAGTAACTTCAAATACAAGAAATTTAAAATAACATTCTAACTGTAATGCTAACTTTAACCATTACTTTGTTTAAAAAAGAAGATATTAATCTTTTTTAGCCACAATAAATAAATATATTACCTAAATCTTAATCCAATGAACTTAAAGGTTGCTTATTTTCATTTAAATGATTGCTGTTGATTATTACTAAACCAATGAGTAAACACGTATTGGTTCTAACGATTTAGTAATAAAAACCATGAAGGAACAGAAGACTAAAAATACAGTTAATAACAATATTAACTGAATTTAAATTATACAAGGAGGATATTATTTTACTTAAAAATTATATTTATCTAAAACAATTAATAATTAACACAAAAACTAATTCTCTAACTAATTGCAAATTTTGGTATAAATGAGAAAATTATATTGTTTAAGAACTTCAGTTGTTAAACAATATAACTTTAAAATAATTTTTTCACGCATAAATAAATTAGTCCTTTCTAGATTAAAAGACTCTATTGATAACTCTTGGGGTATATATAGTATTCCTTGTCAATGTGGACAATCGTATATTGGTGAAACGAAACATAAGTTTCTCCTTAAAGAACACATGGGTTATATTCAGAAACAAGAAACTAAAAAATCAGATTAACAATAATTTCACCTTTAATTCAGATAAAATAATCTGTCAGCCTAAGCACGTACATGAACTCGATTTTCTAGAGTCTTTTCATATCTATAAAAATCATAAAAAATATCATTAATTGCGATTTTGCTGAACCCCCTGTCTCGGATTGTTGGAAAAATTACATAAAACCCACATATTCTTAATTTTTACAAAGCATTCTACATCTCAAATTCCTATTGATTCACACCTCCAGTTTCTTAAATTCCTATTGGTTGCTACTCTGGCTCTATAATCCGCTTCCCTTCCTATATATATGAACAATAATCCACTGATTATGATTTTCACTCTCCTTCCAAAAGAAAACGCCCACGTTTTACAAATCTCTTTGCCTTGTTCTTATTTTATTAAATTAAAAGAATTAAAAAGAAAAAAAAAATCAAATTAATACTAGCTTTCTTCGGGAATCTTAAGCTTACGCAATAGTTGGGGATTAACCTCAACACTATTGCACCTAAATCTTCACTCTCATGTTACTCTTTTCAGTTCATCTTAATTTAGCTATATATAAATCTTTTTTTTTTTTTTTTTTTTTTTGTGGACAGACTGTCTTTTTGTGTCTTCTCCTCGGCTACCCCTTTTCTACCTTCAGTCGTTTTCATCTTATTAACTGAGAACTAAATTTTACTTTTTTTTTCTCAATATATTATTCTAATATACTCTTTTTATTTTATTTTTTGACTAATATCTTTTAATCCTATTGTACGCAAGTTTTTTAATTTAATTTATTTATTATTATTATTATCTTTAAACCTGCTGTTAAACTTAATTATGGCTCATTTAATAGTATATAGACTGATAAATTTAGACTGGGTATAAAGTGCTCTGCACTAGGTAACCCAACAATGGACAATCCAGTTCCAGTTCCAGGTCATCATTCTGCATTGATGACGGTATGCTTTACGCTACCGAAACTGCAGTCTGTTCTTAACATTTTTTACATTGGCGTTTTTAAAGGGTTATAAATATTTATATTTATATTCCGTGTCAAGTCAGGTTATTTATTCAATGTATTTTAGTTTGTATTTTAATGAACTTTTTTCATGATTAAGCGTTGGACAGTGAAAAATTGAATGAAAAAGACTTTGTTCAACGGGAGATCTCAATGTCACAAGTTTGGAGAATTCAGCTGAAATCGTTAAATATTAAACTTTTCATAACCCGTTAGAAAATGAGCGCTTGGTTCAGGGTTTTTATGTCTTTTGAGAATATTTGTAAAGAACTGTTTTATAGTGTCGACATTATTTGAAGAGATATTGCGCAATTTCATTGTTCAATCCTTATTCCTCCGAATACCTTTATAAAGAAGGATAACATTGACATCGAAATTAGCATTTTTCTGTACTGTATTTTTCGCCAACCAATGCGCTCTCTCGTTTTCATAGATTCGTACGTGCCCACGAACGAATGTAAAAAACACTAAAATACCTTGTTCCAGCAGATTCTTGGGGGGTGAAAAAGTAGATTGAAAATAGATTTTCTGCAACAAATTAATCATAAAACTGATGTGTCACTCACACGACTTTCTCTTACCCTGCATTTCAAAAGTACTATAAATACAGATTGTCGTAAAATTAATAAGGTAAGATAATAAAGATCAATCTATTTTAAAAATAATTTAAAATAGGTTTACGAACAGTTTTATTTTACTTATAATTATGTGGGAAGAGGGCTGCCGCACAATTTAACTACCCCCCCCCCCCAACGTTAAATTATCGTACCTACATTTAATTAATTATTTATTTTTTAATTCAAGGCTGTTACTAATTTGCCATTAAACTTGCTAATGTTAATCATTTTTTTACGCTGGTAACCTAATATTGGTTAGTCAAGTCATTGGGTTATCAATAGGTTCAAGGGTTACCAATACAAGTCATTTGTAACACTGGAACTTCAAAATACCAAATTTGAATTTATTGAATTTATTTGTTTTTATGTTATGTTGAAAAGGTATATACATAAATACAAATAAATAGCGAGGACTTCCGTATACAGGAGACCTGAAATCGTGATATTATATAAAAAAAACCAGAGTTGAAAATAGAATTTCAAAATATACATTGTTTACAGTATGGGTATCAAAAATTAATTTTCCTTCCTGAGCAATATTCGTCGACACACTAAAATGTAGCAAAGCATTTCCATCAATTACATTCAATAAAAAAGAACGTTTAGTCTAATTTTGAGTAGCCTTGTATATCATTTGTTAATATATGCACATCACATTCTGTACTTAAATTTTGTTTTATATGAAAACCACCTAACATAAAATGAAATACATTTCCAAATATAGCTGTAGTATATCCAAATATTTTGGTTAAATCTGTAAACGAATGATAAATGGTTTCCATACCACAATCTACACGAAACATGCTTTTATCCATGCAAAAAAAAAAAAAAGTGTCAATTCTATATCATTTCGAAACGCCTATACATGTTAAACAGAGATTACGAAAAATTTCCCCCCGTAGGCGCAATGTATTTTAATTCTCTTGGATGGCCCTGTACATGAACCGTTGGCTTGATCTCAACGAAAATCTTAGTGTAGCATCACTATATAGGATGCAGGTTTAGAATACCGAGTTTCGAATTCCTGCTACTATTTGTTCTTGAGATATTCTCATAACAAACACACATATAAACAACCAGCTAAAAACTTGATTTTCGAATTCAGGGACCCTCAAAACGTGTAAATATAACAAAACTCAATTTAGAAAATCTGATTAAAAAAAAAAATACATTTTATTTAAGTTATATGTTGTAAAAGATTGAAATTTTATTACATTTTAGATTACGAAATGAAAAATTTAGGTTGAAAATTGATTTTCTGTAATAAATTAACAATATTAGAAAAAAAAAATGACATTGGGGGAAAAAGGGGGGGGGATCTATGCCATAATTCTAAATTGGCGTTGTTTCAATGTAAATAAATCAAAACTATTTACAATATATTTTGATGAAATATTATAAATTATTTACATTTTACCTGTTTTAGATTTCTATATCAAACATATAGGTTGAAAAATGATTTTCAGTTATAAATTAACGATATTCGAAAAGAAAAGAAAAAAAATAATCTGATGTGTCCCTCACACGACTTTCTCTTACTCTGAAATTTAATACTATAAACACAGGTTTGAGATTAAGAGGTAAGATAACGAGTACTGTTATGTAAACCCGTGTTAAACAATTCAAATTAGGCTTCGGAAGAGTTTTATATGATAATTATATCTGTGTGAGCGGGGCTACCGCCTCCCTGAACCCCCCGTTTCATTAATGCACCAACATTTATATAGAATTTAATTCTGTTATTAAAATTAAAAGTTTACTTAAAATTATACAGACAATTTTCACATGCAACATTCACTGAAACTAATCAATCTTGATCAAACTTTTCCAGCAACAAACTTATATTAACTTCAAAATAGAGACACAGACAAAGATCAAAAGTTAAAAAACTTGACTACGGTAATCAGGAAGCCTCAAAACGTGTAAATATACAAAAAACAAGCGATGGATATTTAGCTTAAAACATACATTATTTACCATATCTCTATGAGGATTTTATTTCAATTCCCGAACAGCTTTCCTGGAAATGGTAAAATATTATTAGTAAAGCACATCCACTAACAACAAATAGCTAGTGTGTTGTGACCACAACACAACTTTCTTCTATATTTTCCTATACAAATTCACTCAGTAAAAATAATTTATTAAAATAATTATTTAAAAAAAATTATCTTCCATGATAACGCAGATGATTTCCATATTAGAGAAGCAGTATAAAACTGAATATCCAAAAAAAAGTTGAATTTATTCTCAATATTACATTAAAAAAAAAAAAAAAAACGATAACTTTATTTTAAATTATCGCAGATTGATTGTTAAACCGTTCGTTTTAAAGGTATAGGCGAGCTCTTTTGAAAGATACCCATCATGAAAATTTACTCCCCTCAGGGGGGGAGGCGCGGCTTCTACATACACAATTTCCCCCCCCCCCCCCAGTTTACTATCTCTATTACAAAAGATATATATTCGTTTCATTTTATTTAGTGCAGTCTATAGATGTTAAACTCTACTTGCCTGTAATTTCCCCCATAGACGTAATGTATTTGAATACTTTTGAATGTCCCTGTACACGAACCGTTTGCTTCATCTCAACGAAAAGCTTAGTGTAACATCCCTATATGATACACATTTGGCATATCGAGTTTGGAATTTCTGTTACTATTTGTTCTTGAGATATGCTGGTAACACACACACAGACCATTCGCCAAAAACATGATTTTCGTGTTCAGGGAATCTCAGAACATGTAAGTATAACAAAAACTCATGTTCGAAAATTTAACCCTAAAATAATACTTTCTAGACTCTATGGGTAAGAGAAAGTTTAAAAAAAAAAAAAAAAAAGATCAAAAAGCAGTGAAAAGAAAAATTTAATGGCATAATTTTAAAATAATATCTGTTCTATATACACGAACAAAAAAAAAATTACTTGAATTTTATTTGGATTAAATGTTATAAATGATTTGCGTTTTATTCGGTTTTAGATTACTAAATCACACTTTTAGGTTTAAAATTGATTTTTTTTCTAAAAAATTAAGGATAAAATAATAATAATAATAGTAAAATTAAAGGTCAAAAGTTATTGAAGGATAGAAAAAAATTATAGAGATATGACTTTTAAACTTACAATATATTTTATACGTGAACAAAATTTAAATAAAAAATTATTTTTATTTGATTTAGACTAAATGTTATAAATTATGTAGGTTTTGTTTGGTTTTAGATTACTAAATCAAATATTTAGGTTTAAAATAGATTTTCTGTAAAGAACTAAGGATATTAAAAAATGATATATATATATATATAGAGAGAGAGAGAGAGAGAGAGAGAGAGAAATCACAAGTCACGTAACGGGAAAAAAATCTAGAAGCATAATTTTAAAATGACAGTCTAATTTGATACACGAACAATATAAAAATTATTTAGATTTTATTTAGATTAAATATTACAATTTATCTATATTTTATTTGAATCTAGATTACCGAATCAAACGTTTAGGTTTAATATTAATTTTCTGTAAAACATTAAAGATACTAAAAAAGAGAAAACATATATATAAATCAGAAGTCACTGAAGGAAAAAAAAAATAAATCATAATTTTAAAACGATAATGTATTTTTATGCGTGAACAAAATAAAAATTATTTACGTTTTACTTAGCTTAAATATTATAAATTTTCTACATTTTTTTTTTTTTTTCTTGTGTGTGTGTGTGTGTGTGTGTTAGATTACTAAGTCAAACATGTTGGTTTAAAACTGATTTCTTTAAAAGATTAAGGATATTAAAAAATAAATAGAAAATATGTCAGAGTCACGGAAGGAAAGAAAAAAAATATAATTATAAAGGGAAAATTTTAAAACGTCAGTGTAATTTTATAGGTGAACAAAATAAAATTTATTTGCATTTTATTTAGATAAAATACTATAAATTATTTGCATTTTATTTGCCTTCAGACTAGAACAAATATTTAGGTTTACAATTAAAAAAATTAAAAGTACTAAAAAGAGAAAGAAAGAAAGAAGAAAAAAAAAAAAAAAAGCATAAATCACTGAAGGAAAGAAAAAAAAATGTAAAGGAATAATTTTAAAGCAACATTATATTTTATAAAAAAACAGAATAAAAATTATTTACATTTTATTTAGATTCAATATTTTAAATTACTTGCATTCTATTTAATTTTATAATCAAACATTTAGATTTAAAATTAAAAAAACTAAGGATACTAAAAAAAGAAAAAGAAAATAGATCTCAAGTCACTGAAGTTAAAAAAAAAAAGAATACCAAAGGAATAGTTTTAAAACAACAATGTATTTTATACGCAAACAAAATGAAATTTATTTACATTTTATTTAGATTAAACATTATAAATTATTTGCATTTTATTTGGTTTTAGAATTAAACATTTAGGTACAAAATTAAAAAAATTAAGGATACTACAAAAAGAAAAAGAAAACAGATCAGAAGTCACTGAAGTAAAGAAAAAAGAATTCTAAAGGAATAATTTTAAACGTCAGTGTAATTTTATAAACTAACAAAAAAATAAATAAATAAATAAATAAATAAAATAAAATAAAAATAATAATTTAGATTTTATTTAGATTAAATATTATAAATCATTTGCATTTTATTTGGTTTTATAATCATACATTTAGATTTAAAATTTAAAACACTAAGGATGCTAAAAAAGAAAAAGAAAATAGGTCAGACGTCACTGAAGTAAAGGAAAAAAAATTTTAAAGGAATAATTTTAAAGCAACAATATATTTTAGACGCAAACAAAATGAAATTTATTTACATTTTATTTAGATTAAACATTATAAATTATTTGAATTTTATTTGGTTTTAGAATTAAACATTTAGATTGAAATAAATAAATAAATAAATAAATAAATAAGGATACTAAAAAAAGAAAAAGAAAATAGATCAGTAGTCACTGAAAGAACTAAAAAAAATATGTATAAAGGGAAATTTTTAAAACGTCAGTGTATTTTTATACGCGAACAAAACAAAAATTATTTACAATGCATTTTGGTTAAGTATTATAAATTGTTTGCCTTTTATTTAGTTTCAAACTAAATAAAACATTTTGGTTTACAATTTAAAAAATTAAGTTTACTAATAAAAGAAGAAAAAGTAGATCAGAAGTCACTGAAGGAAAGAAAAAAGAATTTTAAAGGAATAATTTTAAACGACAGTGTAGTTATTTACATTTTATTTAAATTACATATTATAAATTATTTGCATTTTATTTGGTTTATTAATCAAACATTTAGATTTAAAATTAAAAAAAAATAAGAATACTAAAAAAAGAAAAAGGAAATAGATCATAAATCACTGAAGAAAAGAAAAAAGAATTATAAAGGAATAATTTTAAAACGTCAGTGTAATTTTATACGCGAACAGAATAAAAATTATTTACATTTTATTTAGATCAAATATAATAAATTATTTGCATTTTATTTGATTTCAGAATTAATTTAGATTTAAAATTTAAAAAATTAAGGATATTAAAAAAAGAAAAAGAAAATAGATCAGAAGTCACTGAAGGAAAGAAAAAATAATTATAAAGGGAAATTTCTAAAACGTCAGTGTATTTTTATATGCGAACAAAATAATAATTATTTACATTGTATTTTGATTAAGTATTATAAATTGTTAGCATTTTATTTGTTTTTAGACTAAATAAAACATTTTGGTTTACAATTTAAAAAATTAAGGATAGTAAATAATAATAATAATAAAAAAGAAAATAGATCAAAAGTCACTGAAGTAAAGAAAAAAGAATTATAAAGGAATAATTTTAAAACGTCAGTGTAATTTTATACGTGAACAAAATAAAAATTATTTACATTTTATTTAGATTAAATATTATAAATTATTTGCATTTTATTTGGTTTCAGAATTAAACATTTAGATAAAAAAAAAATAAAATAAATAAATAAATAAGGATCTTAAAAGAAGAAAAAGAAAACACAGAAAGAAATCACTGAAGGAAAGAAAAAGAAAAGACTGAAGAAATTACTGAAGGAAAGAAAAAATAATTATAAAAGGAAATTTTTAAAACGTCAGTGTATTTTTATTTGCGAACAAAATAAAAATTATTTACATTGCATTTTGATTAAGTATTATAAATTGTTCGCATTTTACTTAGTTTTAGACTAAATAAAATAATTTTGTTTTCAATTTAAAAAAATTAAGGATACTAAAAAAAGAAGAAGAAAGGAGATCAGAAGTCACTGAAGGAAAGAAAAAAAAAAATTCTAAAGGAATAATTAACAATATATATTATACGCGAACAAAACAAATATTATTTAGATTTTATTTAGATTAAATATTATAAATTACTAGCTCTTTATTTGGTTTTAGAATTAAACATTTATATTAAAAAAAAAAAATACAAATAATAATAATAATAATAATAATAATAAATAAAATAAGAATGCTAAATAAATAAATAAATAAATTGTAAGTCACTAAATAGAGGAAAGAAGAAGAAGAAGAAGAAAAAGAATTTTAAAGTCAAAATTTTAAAACAACAATACATATTATAGGCGAACAAAACAAAAATTATTTTGATTAAATATTGTAAGTTATTCATGTTTTATTTGGTTTTAGCTTACTAAATCAAAAATTTAGGTTTAAAATTGATTTTCTGTAAAACATTGAGGATACGAAAAAATAAAAATACATATAAATCAGAGGCCACCGAAGGAAGTACGGCGTAATTTTGAAAACGACAAAGTATTTACATACGACAAACAAAATAAAAATTATTTATGTTTTACTTATATTAAATATCATAAATTATCTATATTCTATTCGGTTTTAGATTACTAACTCAACCGTGTATGTTTTAAATTGACATTATGTAAAATATTAATGATATTAAAACCGGGGAAAAAAATGATCAGAATATAATGAAAAATTTTAAAAGCAGAACGCTAAAATGACAATATATTTTATACGTAAATAAATAAAAATTATTTACATTTTAATTATAATGAATATTATTAATTATTTATATTTTGTTTGGTTTTAGTTTACTAAATCATACATATAGGTTAAGAACTGATATTTCTGTATATAAATATACACACATATATAACATATATATAATGAAGAAAAAATGGATTAGAATTTATTTAAATAAAAATATATATTGAGAGAGAGAATAAATATTATAAAATATTTATATTTTGTCTTGTTTTAGTTTACTACATCAAACATTTAGACTGCAAATTGATTAAAAAATAAATAAATAAATAAATAAATAAAATAAATAAATAAATAAGTGAATTGATCAATTAATTAATTATTTAATTAATGGTGTTAAAAAGAGAAAATAAAATATAGGTCAAAAACTTCTGAAAATAATAATAATAATAATAATAATAATAATAATAATAATAATAACAAAGGTGTAAACTGAAAATTATAATACATTTTATATGCAAATAAATAAAAAATATTTACAAAGAAAATTTCAAACACGATGAATTTAGAAAAATAAATAAATATTTACGCAAAATAAATAAAAAAATAAATAATACATTTTTCCAGAAATCAACTTGTAGATGAGGAGATTTAAAACATTTTTAAATAACAAGCTGCTACGTAATAATAAACTTTTATGGAAAAACAGAATCATCTATAAAAAAAGAATTTCGTATAATAAATTATTCCTCACGTGCAAAACGATTTCTTTACGCTTGAAGAAATTCAAAGAATCTAAAATTCAAAATGACAACGACACACTGACTATAGAGAAGATAAAATAAAATATCCAGTCTACGTATGTACTAATCTATATATCGATCGAACTCCGAGAGCTTGTCTCATCTGAGGAAAAACCGTTTCAAAAATGATCGCGGATCTAAATGCTATCATTTCTCAGACTTCATCATGCTGTCGTAAGACATTGTCTGCGTTTTATTGGTTTATTGGAGAGAGGTTTTCAAGACCACTGTCAGTGTCATAGAAAAATGGTGTTAAAGAGGTTGCGATTCGGCAGATTTTGTAACACGAGTAATCAATCACAGATGGCGCAACAGTCGAACTGCTCAATTTTAAACGTCTTAATTAAACAGGCATCTTTTATAAATATGATTACTTAATTTTGTTATGTGATATCAGCATACATATGAAACTTTTCATCGCTATTTATGATAATAATAATAAAAAGAAGAAAAATAGAGAATTGTTACTTTTCGAAATATAAATTCTGTTATAATTATTAATTTATTATTATTATTATTATTATTATTTTAGTGTTTGTAATATATTTCTTAATTATTCCAAGATCAGTATGATGTATAATGAAGTAAATCAAGCATCCATCGCATTTATAAGAAACATCAAAATTTAAATTAAGTTCTAGGATATATATGTTCACTTTTAATGATATTTCTGTTCTGTGATAGGTAGTGTAGAGATTGATGCCAAATATTTGCTCTACGGATCTAGTCTAGACCTTGAGATTTCCTCGGTGGGGATCTTTTGATGGGCCCGCAATCAAGCAAGTTTCGGAGAAAACGGTGGAAAACTGCGAATGGCTATGTCGATCATCGTGACCTGGGATCGAACCCAGCCCATCCAGCTTTGATAGCAGAACTTCTCGACCACCTAATGGGGAAATTTCTGTTATAAAACCTATTAATAGTGTTAGGAGTATTCTATTACAGTAAAAAAAAAAAAAAAAAAAAAAAAAAAAAAGAAAAGAAAATACAAAGAGGAAGGGCAGCAATGGGGATTATCACATTGTTATAATAGAAAGGATCTTATAAAGTAAAAGGTTTAAGAATAAAAAATATATTTTTATTCTTAAACCTTTCCCAATATTACTAATTTCCAAAGATGTTTGAGATAATGCAGAGAAATAGAATACGATTCGCTTATAATGAGATCGCATTTAACAAGATTTGAGATTTAACGAGTAAAATGAAATATTTTGTTTGTATACCTTTAGAGTATACACTTTTAGCATTTTTTTTTTCCTATTGCTCATACTTGAAATAAATGCAGAAATATTAAATAATTACAGATATAATGAAATATTGTTTCTTTTCTTTTTTCTTTCTTTTCAATGAAAGCACAGTTTCCCTACAATTTTCTCATCAACGCAGAGAAAAAGTAAAGGTTCTTTAAAGTTATGTATAGTAATGAGTAGAATTAATGAGTACAAGGAATGTTAATGAGCTGAGAGAGAATATATATATATAAACCGTCTCCCTCTAAAACGAATAAGTAGTAATTTTGTAAATTCCTAAACTAGATATATAGATTTACGAGCTATGCCTATAAGGTAAACAAATAACCTGGATAGACGAAATGATTAAGAATTTATACTTTTCTAGATGGTGAAACAATCTATATAAAATTTCTCTAACGTGGACCAGTTAAAATTATATATTTTTTAGAGACGATACGATAGTGAATTAATAAAATATGCGAGGATAAAAAATAATCAATATAATATTTTTTTAACGTGAGCCAGTTAAGATTATTTCTTTCAGAAATGATACAATAATGATTTAATAAAATACGCGAGGATAAAAAATAATACACAAGCAATATTTAAGCACGCGGACTCAATTGAGTGACTTAATTAAAAAAAAAATGACGACATTTGTGCTATGAGATTATTTTATAGAAGAATCTATGTTTAAAAGTTGCAACTTTACAATCTTTGCAAATGTCATTTTAAACACGGAAAATCTTTAATGATGTAAACAAAATATGAACTGTGAGGTTTGCGTTGACGCAGACCCCCCATCTTATCTCAATGATTAACTTAGTTAATTTAACTACTTAAGTATTGGACAATGAAATTAGCACAGAGACTCAAATATAAAAAATAAAACCAAGAGTTTATTCAACTAGATAAATGGGAGGGCGATCTGGATTTGCAGTAGCTCAGTCAGCGTATTTAAATACTTTATCAAGTAAATGTACAATGACTAATTTAGATAATTTGAAAATATCGCATCCCAGAATAGTTGAAGTTATGGGACGGATGCACTCCTTTACGTAGATGTTATGACCTTGCAAACGGTTCGTGGATTCCCAGACGAATCAGTTTCCGTTCACAAATTCTCGCACTGAAACATAACAGCACTCTTCAATCTGCTTAACTTATGCAGCACTTAATCTCAACTATTGAAATACAACTTTCTCCACACTTTACTACTTAGCCGTTATCTTAGACAAACGTCGGACAAGACTCCACTACTCCACACCTTTTACGAAAACTACCTCCATCTTATACTACTTTCTACCAACTTACTTTCTCTTCATTTCAATCAAACTTTTAAAATCGCTTCCAATTCATCTACCTCTCACAACTTAATTCCTTCGTTGCAGCACCATGTTGAATCAAAACTCATCTGACCTAACTTTCACCGAGTCACTGTCGTCGAAGCGATTTAACCATCCCAACTTAATACTTTGCTGGACCCAGCTTAATTTCAAACAAACTGTGATGACCTTGTACAGTCTCAACCTCACAGAACTTTTGCTACAGCGTCTAGAATAAACAGTGTGGCAATCGCCTATAACCGTGATGTTAAAATGATGCTACAAAAATTAAATTAAGCTTACCCAGATGTCGCTGTGATCGAAGCTATTGCTCAAATCGAAGACCTGATTGGCTTTTACCAGTTTCGTCAGTTTAATCACGTGATCTAAGCATATAATTAACCAATAGGGAGTCTCGGTTTTGTTGTCGCGACACTAGCTTCGATTACAATGACATCTGGTGACAGGCTTAATTTTTTTAGTACAATTTTATTCGCCGCTTTCCACACTGTTTATTCTAGACGCTGAACTTTTGCCATAAATTGATCAAATCACCCAACAATGAAAAGTACAATAAAATAGGTAGTAAGTTTTCTTACCCCCCCCCCCCCAAAAAAAAAATAAATAAAAATAAATAAATAAATAAATAAATAAAATAAAATAAAATAAAATAAAATGCCTCGCCAACATTTTGGCAAAAAATGTAAAAAGTCGCCATAAGGGTCCTATATTTTAAAGACGTCTTGCTTGGTGAAGCATGAACACTGGGTCATCAAACATGAATTTTATTTTGAAACTTTTCTTTGAATGATTTGGTTTAACTATCATTAGCGTTTCATCCCATAAAAACTAATAATAATTTGGCTTCTGATACATTCAAATTAAAATTTGGCGATAAAATTCGTATAAGACTTATAAGTTTTAAATTTTAGAGACAAATAGAAAAAGAAAAAAACAGCAAACATTTCGCATGGGTTTGCTAGTATTCTGAATATTCTGAATCCTTTGTTTTGCGAGAAATTCTCACTTGATTTCCTGGAAATGGGTCATAATCCAAGATTTCAGTTACTAAAACTCGCCTCTCGACTTCGCATTTCTTTGCAGAGGTTTTTAATAAATTATGACCACGATAATATGATGTTGGGTTGGGTTGTGGGGAATAAGGCAGATTAATTGCTATAGGGTCCTAGGACTGAGAGGGAGTGTCCTCCTAGGGGTCTTTCTAAGGGGTCCTAACACTTATTTATTCAAGTTTCGAAAAAAAAAAAAAAAAAAAAAAAAAAAAAAAAAAAACACGATAATACAGGAAAATGATCTAGAATTATAATAGAAGATTTTAGAAATCGCTAGCAACCGAAACTAGAATTTATAAAGATGACATGGACCTATTTTTACTAGAAGCACAATTTAATTTCTAGATGTCAGCCACATATATATATATATATATATATTTTTTTTTTTTTTCAGCACGGAGGACGTCTTAATCTACGGATAAAACGTTGTTGCCAGTTTTACGATGGTTGGACATTTATCGAAAATATAATTCAATAATTTGAAAGCGGTGTTATAATTTGATAAAAAAAAAAAAAAAAAAAAAAAAAAGAAACTAATAGTCCTCCGTAATAAACTAAATTATGATTTTGCGAGAATTTCATCAAATTCGCTTTTATTTATTTATTTTGAAAGAAAAAGGAAATTAGTGATAATCAGTATCGAAAAAGTTGAACAGTTTTTTAGACAAAAATATATAATTTATTTAAATTTTTAATTGTTGGCAAAAAAGTTTACGAGTTTATTTTATTTATTTATTTATTTTATTTCATTTTTTTTTTTTTTTTTTTTTTAATGAAAAGAAATCCACGCGTCAGTATTAAAATTCATATAAAACTTTGTGAAAAATTAAACTTGCAGGGTAAAATTGACGTCATTATAGCTCTAAAGGTTTTTTCTTTTTTTTTCTTCAATAGATGAGGTCTCAATGTTGGGCATACTCTGCGCTGAAAATTTTGTCACTGGAGTGATAAAAATCCTGAAACACAAAAAAGGGATGATTTTTATGACATGGAACAGGAAATTATACTTAAAACATCTACATATGTTTGTGCTGCAGTCACTAAAAAAATCATGAAAAGTTTATTAAAGTAATTGAAAATACAGGTGACGAAATATTTAACAGGTTAAATATTTCAAAGCGAAAATTAAATGAAGCATTTGGTGAAATCAAACAACCATCTTTGGTTTAATAATTTTCCCTTTTGAATACAGATTATCAAAAAATTCACATAAGTGTTTTTTCTGTGTAAAAAATAGGTGAAATTTTTAATTCAGATTTAGCGAGCGATCGGATTTAACGAGCTCTTTTCAATATCCTAAGATCCTCGTTTCTCACTGTACTTACTTATCGCCCAGGGATAGTCTCGTTGCCAGGAAGAAGTATTTACAGGCAGAGTTCTCTGTTTTTAAAGACTCTGACATTGCTTCATCAAAGGAACTTAAGAATAAATAAAGTTAAATTCGTACCGTTTTATCTTAGCGACTATGTTGAAAAAAATTATTTCAGGAAATTTTACTCCCAAAGTTTTATGTTTAATATTTCAGTTAAAATTACACTGCTAAGCATGAAAATTGCCTCTGACACCATTTCAGCATATTCTTATGTAAAATGACCTCCTGAATCCGAATAGGACGCCCATTTTGCCCTATCACCCACCTTTTTTCAGGAATAGCCCCCTATTTTTATCATTTTTCGGTGATTTTTTGGCTATAAATTTTATTTTTAGGAGGGAGGAGGTTTATTTTAACCGTTAAATATCTACTGAGGGGCTACAGAGTTGGAAAATTCTAAAACATGGACATTTGCAACAAAGGATTATTATTATTTTTTTTTTTTTGTGGGGGGGGGGGTCATTTGCCACTGAAATCATATATTATATATCTTATACATATTTTTTTAATCTGTTATTAATGTTATTTATTAAACATTATACTTTTTCGTTTTTAAGTGTTAAATGAATTCTTTTTCATTCTTCAAATCCAATTCATGGTCATAAAATTATCGAACAGGGAAAGAAATAGAGCGGGGGGTGTAAAACGGTGGGTGAGTGGGCAAAATGGGAGTCCTATTCGGACTCAGGAGGTCATTTTACATAAGAATAAGCAAGAATGGTATCAGATCTCGAAATGCAGAGCAGTGTTATCAGTCATATTTTTATTTTCTTCATTCCCCTGTTATCCTATGAGATTTTTATTGCTTCGTTATCATGAAAAACGGCAGTTTTTTGAGTGACGCAAGCGGAGGGACAAACGGGACGCTGCGAACTCATATATACGGCTAGTTTGACATCAAAGAGATTTGTAAAAGCCGACACTTAATATCTCAGCAAATATGCCATATTTTGTTCTGATCTTTTCAGAATAGTCTTTTATCTTCGGTCTTAATCTATCCTGAAAATTTTACATTTCTACACGCAGTATGTTTTGAGATCTGAATCTCAATTTAAAGCCAAAAAGGGAAAAAGGTTGGTGTAATGGACTGAAATTCTGAAAAATATCTCTAAAACGGCTCGAAGGATTTTCATATAATTAATATATGTTGTTAATAGGATTTTTCTGAATCTAGTAACGTTTTCGTTTTTTTCAGGAAAACTCTTGTTTTTTATATAAATCGCTTTAAATATGGAACTATATTACTCCGCCAATTACATATGTTTCTTCGGGTGAAAACGCTGTTATCCGGTTCTTACTTGTGAGGTATGCGGGTTGGTTTGTTGACCGACTTGAATGCAGCCAACGAATTATTTAGAATTTTTTTTTAACTCAAAAGTACTTTATTACATGTTTAAAATATTTATTGTATGTATACTAAGTCAAATTCACTTAAATATATTTTCTCTTCTTTTATGAAAAAAATATTTTTGATTTCAAAATTTCATATTTAGTCAAAAAAATATTTAGATGATATTTTAAATAAGGAAGTATTTTGTAATTTTAGATATTCCATTTTATCATAATAATGATGAATTTACAGTTTTTTAAAGCTAAAAAATTTTTAATCATTCCTGAACATCGATTTTATAATAACTCAATGATTTGCAATTCCTATTCATGTATCCTTACGCGCCGGGAATGCAAAAAAAACAGCAAATAGAGTTTTGGCGCCATCTATCGTTTTTATTTCAAACATACTATTTCGTAAATACATGTATATATATATTTTTCTTTTTAAAAATTAAAAATCTCTTTTGAAAATACAGTTAGAGTTTATTCATTTATTTATGTTTCAGACTTTAAAATAATACATATTTTAAATATTAACATAATCAAAATTTTTTTATTATTATTCAAAGCAATAATGACTACGGGATGAAACAGTGCTTACACTGTTTATTAGAAAAAGCAGTGTTTTTAATAAACAGTGTTTAAACAGTGTTTTAGTAAAATTCATTTTTCACGAATTTTATTAAAATTCATGAAAAATGTGTCAAATAGCAATTATTAAAAAACACGTCAAAATAAGTAAATAACATCTTTACTTTGAAACCCATAATAATTTATTTCAAAAAAATTATTCTTTCTTTTCTTTTCTTTTTTTAATTAATTAATTTGTGCATGAAAAATTCTATTTCATAAATATATTTACAATTGCAATAAACAAAAAATCCTCCTTTAATTTTAAATAACTATTTCTACGTATTTCTAAACATTTTCGGTAAAAGAAAAAAAAAAAAAAAAAAAAAAAAAAAAAGTTAAATCTGTATGTATATGATTTTTAATATAAACTACTAGATGGCGCCACTACATTTAATTTATTTTTCTTAAAAAAAAAAAAATAAATAAATAAATAAAAAACTTTTAATTGCTTCGAAACATGTAGAAATAATTATTTAAAATTAAAGGAGGGTTTTTTGTTTATTGTAGCTGTACATATATTTATGAAATAGTATTTTTATGCAAAAATTTCATTTTTTTTTAAGCTTTACTTATATTTTCCATAAAAATTTTCTCCAGGTGATTTTATCTTATTTTTAAAATTATAGAAATATAAAGTTTAATTTATATTTTGTCTATTTTTCCCCCAAACGTTTTATATGAAAATATATACGAAGTAATTTTTACCTGCACTTTTGATGAAAATTTAAATTGTGAATATTGGAGCAGTATACTTAGCCTCAAAAGGGGAAAGAAAATATATAAAATTCCATTTTTAACATTTACTTGATTTTTTCTTTAACTGTTTAATTTGTAATTCTCTAAAAAGAAACTTGCAAAATGTAAATTACGTAATTCTAACTTAAATTTGAAAATTTTCACTTATTTTTCTTTTTTTTTTTTAAGAGTTTGAGAATCCCAGTCAATATTTCTTCCTAGTGCGAAGCTTCTCCATTTTGTTTCCAAGTGGCAGGCTACTTGAAAATTTGTCAATATGATAACGTTTGAAATACTGAATTAATTCACACTAAATTTGTAGTGTAGATTTATCTCAGAAATGTATTTGATATGTTCATTTGCCAACTTAATCCACCCTCTTGTTTCCCTGTGCCAGCACACTGAAAATTTCAAATTTACATTAGAAAGGTTTTATGAACCGATTTGCTTAAAACTCCATGTACACATAGCCTTCATTTATAAATCCACTAAGTCCATTAATAAATTGTAGCTGCCATTTTGAAAAAAATAGTGGCAACTTCATAAGAAAAGATAAATTAGTTTACCCTTCCTAGGAGCGAGAAGGACTTGTTTTAATTTTTTTATCAATAACCACTAAAAAGTAATGATATCAGTACAAAAAACCTTTAACGGCTTAAAAGTTTGTGACGCCGCTACTTTATGACTATACGAATTTGAAATATGAGTCTTAAAAATAATGATATTAAATTTTAAATGACGCTTTGCAATTAATTAAAATATACATAGATTTTCTTATTTGATCATTCACTTTTATATTTTATTTATATTTATAATGCAAACGTAATATTTTTAACTTGAAGATCAGACAGATATATAAAATATACTCACTGATGCTTTTTCATTCGCATTTCAAATTCAAAATAACAGTTTTAAAAGGAATGATATAAAATTCCAGTGGCGCCTCGGTGTTATTTTAAAAGATTTGTTTTTAGATTCCAATAAAATTACTTTGTTTTGTCTAATAAAGTATATTTACACATTTAAACAGTGCTTTTAATTTTCAAATATACTGTCAAATAATTATACTTTCACTGAGTTAGCATTATAAATTAAAATTATTTATTTCAATAAATTGATTTATCTTTTGCGTCACGCTATCCAAAACTGCAAGTAAAATTTGTGTAAATGTTTTCTTTATGTCACACTACCTCTTTGAGCAAATTTTCACTTAGTTGGACACTATGATACTATGTTTTGGATAGCGTGATGCAAAAGATAAATCTATTTATTGAAATAAATAATTTTAATTTATAATGCTAACTCAGTGAAAGTATAATTATTTGACAGTATATTTGAAAATTAAAAGCACTGTTTAAATGTGTAAATATACTTTATTAGACAAAACAAAGTAATTTTATTGGAATCTAAAAACAAATCTTTTAAAATAACACCGAGGCGCCACTGGAATTTTATATCATTCCTTTTAAAACTGTTATTTTGAATTTGAAATGCGAATGAAAAAGCATCAGTGAGTATATTTTATATATCTGTCTGATCTTCAAGTTAAAAATATTACGTTTGCATTATAAATATAAATAAAATATAAAAGTGAATGATCAAATAAGAAAATCTATGTATATTTTAACTAATTGCAAAGCGTCACTTAAAATTTAATATCATTATTTTTAAGACTCATATTTCAAATTCGTATAGTCATAAAGTAGCGGCGTCACAAACTTTTAAGCCGTTAAGGGTTTTTTGTACTGATCGTGTTTACACCCACATATATACATCATCGTAAAAAAATAACAGAAATAAACGCAGGAGCCCCCCAAAACGTATAGACACACCAAAAATATCATAGTAAAATATTTTCTCGATCACAATACTTTTATTGCTTAATGCATGTTCGCAAAGTAAAAACTGATATTTTTGTAGCATAATTTTTTTCTACAGTGAAGTCAACTAAATCAAAAATCGGTGATCATCGAATTTTCGGAAGAGATGCCAAAGATTAAGCATGTCTACCCCCAAGTGTTAAACTTTGTACAGACATAACTTTAAAAACGTTTTTATAATAAATTTGGTTTCTTTATTTCAATGATGAAATATGAAATAAGTAGATAGATAAGAATTTATGAAGATTGTTATTTAATAATTGCTAATCAAATATTATAATTTACGTTTTAATTTCTTTGTCAATTAATTTCATATATGAGGGACTAGACATTAGAGAACTTTCAGATCCAATTTTATATTCTAAATATTAATTTATTTTAATGAATTTTGGTGTGCAGGATGTATGTATTGCTTAAAAATAATACAAAACATTTAAATTTATTTATTAAGGTAAAAATGTAGCGGGACAGACATGACAAATGTAAAAATTCAGAATTATTGTACAACCGCGATAACTTGGCACGCGAATCACGTGTTTTCAGATGATTCCATTAAAGAAATAAGGTGAGAGGTTGTGTTTCCATGGTAACACAGAGTAGAGTGGCTTCCAGATTTGGCGTTGTTAGCCCGTTTCTTAGTGTGAAATTATAATTTGAAGTTGTTGATAAACTTAATGTTTGCAGGTATTTTTAATTACTATTTAAAAGAAGCGTTCGGAGGTACTATTGTTTACAAATTTTAAAGTTTCGGCGATCAAATAACATTAAAAAATGAATTTTGATTTTTTAAAATAAAGTAATCTTAATGGCTTCCGAGAAGTTATCTTTAAGTACAATCATTATCAGCAGAAAGGGATGAAAGAAGTAACTTAATTAAACTTTTAAAAAGTTTATTTCTACAATGTATGAAATAAAAGAAACCATGATTAATACCATTACAGTTTTGATAAAATAAATATTAAATTATTGTAATTTTCATTAAATAACATGACATAATCATATAATGGTTGTAATAAAAGTAGAAAGGAAGAAATTTAATTAGTCACGATAATTAATATTTACAAAACATTCAATTATGATATATTTTTAGATTTAAATAATTGAACTAATCATGATAGTGAATATTTACAAAAAAAAAAAAAAAAAAAAAAAAAGGGAACTGTTTTACGTATACTGCGAGAAGTTAAAAGCTAAACGAGTAAATTTTAGGGATTCAATTAATTTAAATACTAGAAATAAACATACATGTGAAACTATAATCAATGTTTAAAGCTATTTTGTTTTATCGATTTTCTGCATATCTGATAAAAAAAATTATAAGAAATAATTAAAACAACATGTAAATTGACAAAATTTAGCAATTTTCTATTTAATTAGCAACAATAGACACTTTGACTGCTCGTATAGGTGCCAAAGAAGCTGGTAAGTCAAAGAATTGTTTGGCGAAAAGAACTGCCGCCAAGCATCATTTGCATTCCATTCGGCCGCCCCTTCTTCAAAATGAACTATTCCAAGGTCGAATGCCGTCTTTTCGCGGTTGCACAGTACCTTTTGCTCACTTATTTTAAAATTTAAATATTCCTTTTCCATTAATAATAAAAAAAAATTCTACATATAATGTGTAATATTGTTTCATTTGTTTAATATATTTTCTATCAAGAAAAACTAAAAGTAATTGAATTAGACAAAACGTAAAAAATGGCCTTTTTGTCCACTTTTGCGCGAGATTAACCAATCACATAAATTAAAACTGTCTCTAATAATTTCACAGGTCTACAAAAATGATGTTGACAAAATTTGATTTGATGATTTTTGATGATCTTTATGTTTTTTGATGGGCTGATGGTGAAAATGCAGCCCGTTTTTCTCGATCACGTATAGACTTTTGCCAATACAGGGTGTTTACCGACACAATTTCTTACATATAACATCATAACAATAGGTTGGTTGGTATGGTCTTGCGTCGCACTAATGATGCGCAACCACAACAATAGGTATCCACACTGTTAAAAAGTTCTGTAAATTTAATGTAAATATTTATCCAGAGTCTCTGTAAATTTACAGTAATTTTTAGGTAAAAATGAATAATCGAGATTCTCAATCTTTATTCGGTATTTTTACCTAATTTTATTATTTAATTTTTTAATGAAAACTAAAAATGAATGTTTCTACTTTAGGAAAAGCATTCTAAGTCCGAAATATATTCTCGCCAATAATTAATTAAATTAATATTAGATATTAAAATGAATGCATAAAATAAGTCTTTTAACATCTCCGTTTATTTTTCTCTGTAATTTTACGTAAGACCTAAGATAATAGATTACACAGAATTTTCTGTTGAAATTTTTAACAGTGCACGATTAATTAATCATGGAAACATACTATAAAACTTATTATATAATTATATTGGTGGAAGAGTAATGAAAGAAATTGCATAGGTAGGCACCCTGTATTGAGAAAAATCTATACGTCATAGAGAAAAACTGACTTTATTTTCATCACACCAAGAAACATAAAAGATCAGCCAAAATTATAAAATCAAAATTTTACATGTCGACCTGTGTTTTTAATCAAGGTGGAGTATTCTGTATATGCTAATAAAAGTTCATTCCCCTTTTTTCATTACATTTTACCATCCTAAATCAATTATTCCATACATTTTTGTGTAAGGTCGAAAGAGTCTGACACATGAAAAGGTAAAATATATCATATATGTGAGTAGGCTCAGACGTAAGACGCTGGAAATATCAGCAAAAGTTGGGCACGATTTTATTTACGACAGCTGAAAAATAATCATCTCCAAAACTTGTAAATTTTAAGAAATGTTAAGCAGGTTTTATATATCGGTTACAAAGCCTATAGAATAATTGTATTATCAATCTCTCCTTGGTGGTTAACCAGAATTTGATAAGAGTTTAAAAGTTTTATATAAAACCTAAATATGTGAAATGAGAAAATTTTATACTTTTAACATTAAACTGTTTGTAATTATAAGCATTTTCCCTCCAAAAATAGCCATAATTTTTTCAATAATAATAATAATAATAATAATAATTTTTATTATTTATGGTTCTCATGCGTACAACTAATAAAAAAGTAAAAAAGATAATTTAACAGAAAAAAAATCGCGTAACAAAACTTCAACAATGTATTGAGAAAAAACTCAGTTCGTTGCTATGCGAAATTTTCTTACGTCATAGGAAAATAATAATAATAAAATGAATGTGTAGGCTTTAGTTACGTCACGAGAAATTAGTAACATAAATAACGAAATTGACGCATGGCTATAAAATTTTAGTTAAAATATTATGATGTCGTTGTTAATTTCTTCGAGATATATAGACTTTAAAACATAAATATCACGATATAAAAGATGAAGATATTTGCTTTAAATATCATGTAAACCAATGTTTGCATAATTTAAACTTGCAAGCAAAAATAATTTGTAAATACATATATGTAAAAATCGAGCGCTAGACTACACAGAGCAACTCCAGTTTAAAATAACTGAGCAATTAAGAGATTTAACTAACAAGGGAGGGTCACCAACTGTTCAAAAGGTATTTATACATGTTATATATCCTCTTAAAGTTCTAACTAAGCTAATAATAGAAATATCCATCTTTTCGGAAAATGCGCCACCTAGCGTGAGTTATTCTCAACCAAAGTTTGTAAATTATAGGCTCTTCAGTAAAATACTTCGAAGAATTTCTATCATGAGAATCAATTTTTTAACAGATTCTCGTGCTAATTATGACTATTTATATTGTTAGTAAAGTGTTTTACTATGTGTGTAATAACTATTTTGTGACAGCATTAAATTTATAAATCCAGTATTTTATATATGTAGCCACGTGTAAAATATTTACAATCAGAAAGATTTTCCTGTACATTGACATAATCGATATTGCATGGTGGAACAATAAAAGAAATTTAATGCACTAACATAGTGATGGAGGGGAGAAATAAGCGGAAAAATAAATTTCTACTTAAAAAAAAAAAAAAAAAAAAATTATATTATTACTTACAATGTAATATTTTAATGAAAGTGAATTGTATAAAGTAATAGTTTTCTTCGTTACTATAAAAATTACAATAGCATCTTTTTTATTTTAATTGCTTTTTTTTTTTTTTTTTTTTTTTTTTTTTGTCTTTTTAATACTTTTTATACAGTTTAGCATGTATAAATTTATTGTTGACACAAAGTAATTATTAAACAGTAAAATACTTTACATGTAATAATATATATATTAGGTGTACCGGAAAGTTCTGTCGTTTTGAATTAAAATACCGACATCGGAAATTTATCCTGGATAAAATTTAAGATATTTTTAGGTAACTTATAAGATGGTTATTTGTAAAGTACCATGTAAACACTGTTAAACAAAAATTTCCGGTTTCATTTTATTAATTCAAAACGACATAACTTTCCGGTACACCTAATATAATAACGTGTATATTTATTTATTTTTTAATGCCGTGGTACTCTCAACGGAGCATTGATTGTGCAGTCGCTGAACTTATAACCATTTGTGAAGGAGTACTCAATGGGCGGCCATCGCCACCACATACAGGGATAACAAATCCATGCTTTGTCTAGGATTCGACCCGGCTCTACTGTGAGGGGGTTAGGGACGCTAACCACAACAATATACGTGCGACCTTTACTAATAATGTATACAATGTTTTTTAGAATGAGAATCTTTTATAAAACTATAATTATAATGATAGAAACTATACGAAGTACATTTTTATAGAATCTGTAATTTAAAAAATGTAATTGATAATAAATCGCGCTAGGGGGCGCATTTGCCGGTAAGATGAATATTTTCGTTGTCAGCTTAGTAAGACCTTTCAGATGATATATAATATGTATAAATACCTTTTGAACAGTTGGTGACCCTCCCTTGTAAGTGATTTATTTTTAAATATGGTGAGTCCTACAGAACAATTTAAATTTAAATTACCTTACAGAAACACCTCTCCAACGATATTATTTTAGGCAAAACTATTAGCACGATTAGTTATTCATTGGAGATTATAGTCTTTTCACTGTGCCTCTCGCTAAAAGTATAATGTCATCTGCTTTCTATTCTCGATGCCAACTTTTTTTTTTTTTCTTTCTTATATTATTTTACTTTGTGAATTTATCAGGCCCACTGCCAGGCTCTCTCTCTCTTTTTTTTTTTTTTTTTTTTCATTATTCGGTTTCAAGTGTGGTGCTAATTTTAAATACAGATGAAAACCATCCCTCTTTCTAAAATATGTCTCGTGCGGATAGAAAAAAAGAGAGAAATATTCCAGTCTTTTTTAGACTCCTAGACCATGGTTTTTAATTCACTAGTTAGTTGTAGGGCGACTAAAGCGCCCACTGAAAAATGATTATTTCATTTCATTTATTTCTCACTTTAAATAATTCATTTGCTAGCAAGTCCGTGTGAAATTTTCGCACTTTATTTATCTCTTCGTTACCTTTAAAATTTAAATTTAAAATTATTATTTTATAGACGTCATTTTTTCAAATGCATGAGCAAATTTAATATTTTATATGTATATATATATATATATTTTCACGTGAAAGCATATTTCATTTTATGCTGGAAAAAAAAAATGGCAACAATTAAAAATTTAAATGTCTATTTTAAAGCCATGTCTATTTTCCCTATTTTAATTAATTTTTAAAAATCTAATCAAAAATTCGTTAGAAATAAGGTACCCAATGAAAGGGGCGATTTTTCTTATCCGTCGATTTAAACAGCTTGTTGATCGGACAATTAGATTTTTTAAAATTAACTAAAGTAAGAAAATTAGGTGGCAACTTGCGTTCACACATAGACCGAGTCCAAGGAAATCTTAAGTCTTTTTAAGCATGACAGAGTCAGTCAGTCAGTGATGAGCGTAACTATATATGCTGATAGATTTTGTCTACTGCCGTTGGCCACTATATTTAAATGATTTTTTAAGAAAAATGAAACATTATTTTTTATATCAACTTATAAATAATAAATAAACAAAAATCCATTAAAATCGTTCAAACAAAACCTCGTTTTGGGCGATCATATATAATTTTGGACTTTCACTCTCTTTGTTTCTTTTACGATTTCCCCGTTTCTGGTCACCAAATCCCATATAAATCCATGGCGAAATATGTTTATAGAATTATTCATTACTTAATGTATTTCTTTAAATTCCGTTTTCACATTCAGAAAATTCACAACTGTTAAATGTGTACCCGTTTTCAAAAAAATTGAATATTTTTTTATAAATTTTAATATTTCATTTTACAGCTAAAATATGAGAAAAATGCATTTAGTTAATTTTTCACGTTTTTAAACTCAAAATTCAAATTTTAAACTTTTTAAAAATAATTTTTTGGAAAATGAGTACGAAGTTAATGGTTGTATATTTTCAGGATGTGAAAATAAAATTTAAAAACGACAGGTAGGTAATATGTGTAATTCTATAAAGAATTTTACACATAAAATAACATGGGCTTTGATTGATTTTGACGATCTGTGCTGCACTCCCTTAAACTTCTACTAAATTATCTTGCTACCACTGATTGTATTTTGCTACTCAGCCGTTTAAGGCAGCTAGCGCTGCTGTATGCAAACACCTTTTTAATAATACATTGCTCTGCTTATCTCGTACTCTTTTAACAAATTATTTATTTTGTCTTTTTTTTTTTCTATTTTTTTCTTCTTTCAAATTAGAAATTAACTATAAAAATAAAAAGAAATGTTGAATAGTTATAAAGGCAGTTATGAATCCCATTGAGAACTTACTAAATATAAAGTACTATATTTATTAGGGGCCGCGGTAGCCTAGTTGGTAGAGCGCCGGGCTCGTAATTGGAAGATTGCAGGTTCGGTACTCGAGCCGGCCAAAGACCGTCGTGTACACTAATGGTGGCTGGTGCACGTAAAATCTGTCGTGGCCGCAATGTTCTCCATGTTCCCATCAAAATTATATCTCTGGGGGTCACTGAAGCGGGAGAGCCATCCCTTCCGAGGAGGATCAAAATTGCGATGGCATGACTCCGGACCACCTATAAGGGTGAGTCTCAGACCGTCGCCAATTGCCCATTGCGCAGCATTAGTGTGACGTAAAAACCAACCCTATATTTATTAGAAGAACATTCCTAGTAATATAGTAAAAACAGATGAAACAAAACTAACTCTGTAAAAAATTAGAAATCTTCATTTTTCAACTGTTCACATCTAAATATTAATATAGAAAATGTGGTTTTACAGGTGGTGGATGGCCATCGCCAGACCATGATTTCTCCCCGATAAGGCAATTAGCATCGGGAATGGTTCGGAGCCCTTGTACCCCCCCCCCCCCCTGTTTTTAAGTTGATACCTTTATAATTCATTGGAATAATTTAATTGACGACTTTCTGACGCCATTCAACGTCCCAATGTCGATTTTCTTTCATTTAACCTATAGGAGTCTTAATTTAGCCCACAAATAATGGAATATAGCCAATCATAGCGCAGCTTTACCCCACAAACAATGGGAGTTCCGCCTTGTTCTAGTCGTCCATTGAAATGACCAATTCGGAATCTTTCGGTTATTTATTATCTTTTGGTACCTGACATGTCTTTCTGCGTTTCATGAAATAGTTAGACATACTTAGCGAATCGGAATGAAGTGGAAATTAGTAGATTTAACCAACACCTCCTATAATAAAACCTCCGAACTGAGAATTACGCTAAGGAAGATTGATCGATTACATCCAGTCATTACTTCCAATAATATCTATAGGATGCTGTAGATCGGATGTAACTGGCCGCTCGTCCGTGTCCTAAAGTTTAGTTCTGATACAGTATTGTAGGAGAAGTTGATTTAATGTCCCACTATAGCTATATATTGGACAACAGTCGACGGTCTGGGATTCAAGGGAGATCCGGAGCTATGCCATGATAGTTTTGATCTTTTGCGGAGGGGATGGTTCTCCCCGCTTCGACAACCACCAGAGGTGTTGGTTTAGAAACATGTAGAAGATTGCAGCCACGACAGATTTTACATGCACTAGCCAC
The DNA here is from genome assembly GCA_963930645.1 of Salticus scenicus. Lineage (NCBI taxonomy): Eukaryota > Metazoa > Arthropoda > Arachnida > Araneae > Salticidae > Salticus > Salticus scenicus. The sequence continues at coordinate 12,329,614 of OZ005662.1, read as the reverse complement.
CATTAGTGTACATCACAATCTTCGGCCGTTCGAGTATCGAACACGAAACCTTTCGATTACGAATCTCAGCGTTTTACCGACCAAGCTACCACGGCCCTATTTTTAGAATGTAGCGGTAAAAACAGATTTGAACGTGCTATACTTTTTTATTTTCTCCTTTGACATAAACCACTGAAGATTCCATATAAATCTTATATTTCCATTCCTCATTTATAAATTGAACTGTATTAGGTATGTTCAGCAAAATATATATTCAGAAAACAATTCTTATTGTTTTATATATATATTTTACAGATTTGAAATCTTTAAAATAGCGTTTTCTCAGTTTTCATTTTTTCGTAAATTCATGTTCTTCAAAATGCTCCAGCCTTTGATCTCAGTATCCAGAGATTTGGATATGAGCTTTTTCTCCAAGACTTAAATACCCACAGCTAGAAACTTCATTTTCTGTTAAGGGAACTTGACACCTTTGACGGCACAATTAAAGTAGAAGTTTATGTTTCCACTTATATTTAAAATTGAACTATATTTGGCTTTTTCAATAAAATACGTATTCAGGCACCAATTCTTAGGGTTTTCGATATATTTTTTACAGATATGAAATCTTTAAATAGCATTTTCTGAGTTTGCAATTTTTCGAGATTTCATGATCTTCAAAGTGCTAAAATTTCTACGGACTTTCAAGAAAAGATTCAACATATATATACATATATATATATTGGATGTTTAAAAGAACCTAATTATACAACGATTTAAACAAGAACGAAAAAACATGCAGCTCACACATATTATTGACACTTTCCAACTATACGTGCTCATTTCCCCATGCAACCTTCAATGTACTTTGCCTAAGTGATCACACAACGAACGAAATGACAGCCAGACTAATTGAATTTATAACCTTTCTTAAACATTGTTGAAAAGTGTTAAAATTCTTAAACAAGTGGAAATATAAAGCAATTTCCTATTGTAACCCTTAACTATCTAAATATTTTACTATGGCCTTGTAAATCTTAACGCTAAACATTACCATATTAGGGAGTTTCAATAACATATATCATTTTGAAGAAATTCTGAAACTATTTGCAGATGCTAGAATGCGGAGAGACGTATTGATAAAGAGACGGACATGCAGACCAATTAAAATCATAAACGTCCTTAAATTTTGTTTGAAAGTGTTAAAAACGAGTATGAAAAACGAAAATGCAGTTCCCAATTACAGCCTTCAAAGTATCTGAAGATTTTTGTGTAGCCCTGTAAATGCGAATCATATTATATTCTATAGATTTTTTTTTTCACGTGAATAATAAATATTAATATCATAATGATTTGCATAAAATAAAGGTATTAAAATATGGTTTAGATAAAACGTCATGTTTTGGAGTTTCCGATGTCCTTGTGCACAAAGCATTGGTGGTATTTACCCCATTTTCAATATCGAACGCCTCATATAGTGAAATTGAATAACCTATATCAGTTTCATGAAATTCCATAAATATTTATAGCAGTTAGAGCGCCGACAGACAGACGACGACCGAAGTCATAAATACATTTCAGCTTTGTTCGCAGGATTGCCAACTCAAATTTTACCATGCTCCTGCTGATATATTCGGTAACAAAAGTATCCGAACACTAGCAAAAATTCCTATGTAAAAATACCATAATTATTTATCATATATTAATACCGTTTTGTTAAATAAATCCTTGTCGAATTCGAATCATGTTCCTAGTCAGTCTAAGTACATGATTCGACAAGGATTTATTTAACAAAACAGTATTAAGTGTACTTTTTTTAGCCAAGGATTATTGCTAGTGCTCGGATACTTTTGCTACAGACTGTACAGTCGGCAGCAAAAGTATCCGAGCACTAGCCAATAATTCCGATATCAAAAAAGTACACTTACAACTGTTTTGTTAAATATATCCTAGTCAAATCATGTTCTTAGACTGACTAAGAACAGGATTCGACAAGAATTTATTTAACAAAGCAGTATTAAGTGTACTTTTATTAGACAAGGTTTATTGCTAGTGCTCGGATACTTTTGCTGCCGACTGTAGCTCAAAATGTCCCTACACGGACTATAAAAGTTCCTACACCGGTGTTCAAAAATAATGCAACAACCTATTTTCTCGTTTTCTTCTTTTGCGCGTAACTTAAACATATAAATTCAAAATCTGTATGACATGTTTGTTGTTATATCATTAATCAAATTTTATATAAATTTAGAAAAGTAATAATTTTAGAACTTATAATTTTTAATTTTTTCTCAAAAGTAAGCTTTGGAAAAAATTAAAAATTTCAGCAATTTTAGAAAAGAAAACTTAATGAAAAATAATGTTATATAAGGATGCATTACAGATAGATGATAATGCACATGCTTTCAAATGCTAAACTAAAACCCGACTTTTCTTTTTGTATTCACTTTTCTTTCACTTTTATAATGGACTTTTTCAAAAAATGTAATTACTAATTTGTAAACTATTGGCATCGCTAAAATAATAAAAATATCGATAAATAATTTTATAATGAACGTCTTATCCAATTTTCATCTTTTTATGTATATTTTTTAAAAATATTCACATGCGAAAAAAAGAAGGAAAAAGAAGAAACAGAAAAATGAATACAGGAGGAAAATCCGGTTTCAATCTAACACTGCATGTATGTGCATGTGCATCTTCACCTATTAGTAATGCATCCTTATGACCGTTTTTCATTAAGTTTTCTTTTCCAAAATTGTTGAAATTTTTCATTTTTTCCAAAGCTTATTTTTGAGAAATACTGAATAACTATCAGTTTAAAAATCATTACTTAAGCTGAAATTATATAAAATTCAATTAATGATATGAAAACAAACATGCTTTCCAAATTTTTTGTTTATTTGTTTAAAAGATATAAGCAAAAGAAGGAAACGGGAAGCATGTTGTTGCTTTAATTTTGAACACCAGTATACTTTTGAGAAAAAATATTTAAAAAAAACAAAAAATAAAACTGTTTAAGTAACAAAATCTATGTAAAATTCTAAAAGTTTTACAAAAGTAACCCCAAAAAGTCCCTACGAAATGAAAATCCGTCCTACAGTCCCTACGCGTAGGGATATATTTCTACAGTTGGCAACATTCCTTCGTTAGAAAGTGTTAAAAATAATTCTTTTTTGTTTATTTAAATCTCTTCTGTTACTATGTTCTTATCAAATAATTTCACCCAGTATATTATTTGATAAAAACGCAATATTTCATGTAAAAATTGTTTTATGAACAATTAAATTGCGGCTGTGCGTTTCTGCGTATCGGAACAGCTTTATTTTTGACGGTTTTCAGGAAGTAAATGCTTTCCTCCTCCCCACTATAATCACGAAAATATACCCATAAAAAGTGATGAAATATTTAGTACCCCTTCAGATGGAACATCATGACCAAGGTCATCAAAAACAAAGTATTAAATCAAGAAGTTGTATAACGGATAAGAAAGATGACCTTCCATAGTGTACCATAAAGTTCTGAAGAACGTTGGTGAAATCAACACAAAACTGCGTAAAGAAATAAATAAAAAAGATAAAATGGTCTCATCTTAATCAAATTACTACGAAAAAGTATGTTATGGCCATCACACAATTTTCTATTACAATTTATTTTCCTAATACAAATTTACTCAATTTAAATAATTTGTTAAAATTATTGTTTATTAAAATTATCTTCAGTGCGATTTTCCTCCCAAAAAAGTGTAACGCTAATTGCTCAAAAAAAGTAACTTTTACACTCAAAAAATGACATCTTATAAAATTTAGTTTTTTTTTTTTCCCCTTTGAAAAAAAATTATAATTTTATTTTAAACTACGCCCGCTTCGCTGGTCACTATATTTAAATGGTTTTTCAATAGAATTGAAATACTATTTTTTTTTATCGCTTTATATATATATATATATATATATAAAGTATTACCTACATTGAAATCGCCTCAACCTTGCTTAGGGTACCTGCAGCCAACAGCAAGTGTTTTTTCGCCCGCACTGCATCGGGTCCAGGTTACCACTGCCAGCAGAAGGGTCTTTTCCGAGTACTTCAATTTGAGTATTTATCGACGGCAGGTAGATTTGTTATTATTTAGGAACTACGATTTCAAAGATGATTGTATCTCAGCATCCATTAAATATTTAAGTTTCATTATTCAGTAGCAAATTTTTCATTATTCACGTGAATATATATATATATATATATATATATATATATATATATATATATTTATTTATTTATTTATATACAGTCGGCTGCAAAATTATTCGAGCACTAGCAATAATCCTTGCCAAAAAAAAAAGTACACTTAATGCAGTTTTGTTAAATACATCCTTGTCGAGTCATGTTCTTAATCAGTCTAAGACCATGATTCGACAAGGATTTACTTAGAAAACCAGTCTTAAGTGTACTTTTTAAACATAGGAATTATTGGCTAGTGCTCGAATAATTTTGCAGCCGACTGTATATATATTTATTTTATTTTTCGTTGAAAATAATGAACTGAAAAACGTTTTTGGTAACAATTAAATTTAAAATTAATAATTAAATGGCTAATTTAAAAGCTATTATAAAAGAAATTATTTTCATATTTTAATTAATTTTTAAAAAATAATAAAAATCTAACGAATATAAGAAGAATCTCGAATGTTGTTCTCTAATGCTTTTTAAAATATTTTCGTTACTTAAAATATTTTAGTAATTGACACTGCCAGTTTTTCACATTACCAGTAGTTAGCATCCTATGCTCCAGTGTTTGATACGGCTAGTTTTTCATTTTGCTAGTTATTGGCACCCTATGCTTCAGTGTTTAACATACAATGTTAAAATTCTTATTTGTAAAACATGCGCTTTTATCTTTTTTCTTCTTTATTAATTATTTCGGGAAAGATGTCAATTACTGGAGCATGTCAATCACTGAAGCACCTACCCTATAAATATATATATATATATATATTTCTCTAGTTGACTATTACTTATACTGACCAAACGTCCCCATTTTCTGGGGACAAATGGGGACGCCCGTTTTTTTTAAGGCATTTTTCTAAGTTTTAAAAAATTGTAGAAACTAAATTATTAATCAGTAACACTTTATTTTTAGTCCTTATTTATTAGGAATGAAAAAATGCATCCAAAATTTGATAATTGTAGCAATTTTTTATGATTCTCTGTTATAAAGGTACTTTGATCTGGTCAGCCTACTATTACTATTATATTTTTATATCATATACAGTCGGTAACAAAAGTATCCGAACACTAGCAAAAATTCCTATATAAAAAAAGTAGAGTTAATTCTGTTTTGTTAAATAAATCCTTCTCGAATCATGTTCTTAGACTGACTAAGAATATGATTCGACAAGAATTTATTCAATAAAACAGTATTAACTCTACTTTTTTTATATAGAAATTTTTGCTAGTGTTCGGATACTTTTGTTACCGACTGTACATGATTAGAAACGCCTTAATACTAAAAAACTTTCCAAGGAGTACTTAGAACTCGTTAAATGATCTAAAATTAACTTAATTATAAAGGACGTCTATAAATTTTCCTGAACTAACCAGATAATACATACAAAAGGAAATCCAAAAGGGTGTTTACATAACAACTTCGAAGTAAATGGTTAGAGCTGTTTTGAAATACGGCCATACGCTCCCACTTCCAGTTTTAATTTTTACAGTTTTAATTTTTACTAAAAGTTATAAATATCTTCTTTATACTAGACCTGTCTTAAAACTGAAGATTCGTCGTTCTATCCTTATTAGTTTTGGAGATATGATAGAATATTAAACCATAGCCGCCTAAACGAGATGCCTGTCGCGTGGCTCGGAAACTTGGCAATAGTTGAAGCGGTAGAGAGCGCCACCTGGTACAGATTGCCCTACTTTTTTATTCAACAGCCACCAAACATGTTTAAAAGTGGGATATGATATACATAAAAGGCGAATAGAATCGAAATCACTTCTTAAAATTATTGGTGACAGTTGAATAAAAAAAAATCGCGTAATCTGTACCAGGTGGCGCTGTCTACCGCTACAACTGCTTCCAAGTTTCCGGGCCACTCGACAGGCATCTTGTTTAGGAGGCTATGATTCCACACACACATACTTCCACATACACACTGATCAATTGCTAGATTTTTTTTTTTTTTTTTTTTTTTTTTGACTCGGGAGACCTTAAAAAATGTAAATCAGGAAAAAATTCGATATCGAAATTTTTGATCGAATACAATAATTCCGTTACTTACGGTAGTCGGGTAATAGGGAAAAAAAAATCTAAATCTAAATGTTATTTTTTATATCAAATGCAACCAAAGAATGTTTTCATTATTTAAAATATAGATAACCGAGTAACGTTAATGAGATTGATGTACTATGACAGTGTTGACACCAATGACAAACTCAAGAAATAGTAGACAAGAAAAACTTATATAATCCTAGCTGACTAAATGCCGCTATTTAATTACACATAAGTGACGAAATTTGACGATATTCAGTTCCACATGATTTTAATTAAGTGTCTTTGTCTTATAAAACGACCTTGAACTTAGCTACAAGCAATATGGGAGTGGTTAGATATGTCTGATCTATATAATTTTCTTTTTACGTCTTGCAATTGTAAATTACAGTAATTACTTAAAATATGTAACGAAATTATTCGATTGCTTTCAGTCATTTATCTGTTACAATTTAACCTTTTAAAATTCGGTACTCATTTTCTCCTGAAAATTGCTAAATTAATTTCAAATTAGTTGGCATAGGTGGACTCTGTTCAGTTCCCCATCCAGGCCCTGATTACCCAATAGGCACGAGAAGCATGTGCTTCCCCTGGAAAATTTTGAAGAGGCCCCAAATTAAGCAAAAAAATGGGCCCCTATCGTAAGCTTGTGGTCTAAAAGCATTGTCTGATTAAAACGTCACAGTCCTACCTGACTGCACAACTACCATTTCTAGATTATATAGGATATACAGCTTTTGCACATTCATTTATAATGGAATAATTTCATATATTGTGGCGAATATAGGCTTTCACCAGTTTATATCTTGGTACAAAAATCAAGTGAATTTACTTGTCCTCAATTCCAGGTAACTACAAAATTTAATGAAAAATTTATAAATTTTTCAAGATGTTCGTATGAGTCTTTAGACCAAGAAATCATTGGGGGCCCCCAAATGGATTTGTGCTTCCCTTCAATTGTAAGGTTAATCGGGCCCTGTCCCCATCATATATATATTCTCATAAATTTCTCAGTGCAGAACATATTACATTCACGTTAAGAGAAATGAATTTGATGAAACGCTTGACACAGTGATAGAATGAAATCCCCGCCTAATAGGCTATCCACCATTCAGTTCGATATATTTATTTTATTCTAATCTATTAATTTATTTTATTGGGGCCAATTTCGTAGTTTAATTTTCATGCTAGTATTTCCAATGCAGCAATTCCCAAAATGCATATTTATATGAAATATCGACCAATTTTGCTATGTTGATAAAATCTTAAATTTTGAATGATTTACGAAATTTTCCTATTAGAATATTTGTGGTCAATGTTGTTCAAACAAGTATCAGTAATGTTATTTTGAAGTTGTCTAATGTATTTATTATCCACAAAATGGACTTTTATGCTCAATTTTGCCGTATTCTGCCATGTTAAGTAAATCGTAAATTCCAAATAACTAACGAAATTTTGAATTAAAAATTGTCAGAGATGTTCATGTCAGTATGCTAAATGATATTTTAAAAGTGTTCTGACATCTTTACGATGAAAATATCCCTCAAAATGGACGTTTATGCAAAATTTTGCCCTATTCTGCCATACTAAGTAAATCATAAATTTACAATGAATTTCAAAATTTTTAAACTGGAAAACTCATAGTCAAGGATGCTTATGCCATCAACTTGATTTTTGTCTTGATTTTATCAAGACAAAATACAGCGTTAGCTAGATTTTGTCTTGATTATAAAGTGTACCATGTTTTGATAAAATCTATTAATCCGGACAGATAGATACAATGGCAAACATTCAGCTTTATATATTTTAAATAGAAACAAAAATATTTGCACGTTCATTAATGTGATAAATAAAAATTGGTAACGAAGCTGTCTGCAGGAAACCTGTCGTACTAATAAATAATTTATCATTAAACCACTTTGCAAGCAAACGCGATAAATTGCAAAATCTCACAATTGCTGTTTCAGTTGAAAATAATAATATGAATCTTCATCAGGTGAAAATACCAGGCACGAGTGCATTATCAAAGAAGCAAGTTGCACTCAAACCTACTAAGAACCTGCGATTTTGTCTGAAACATTATTTATAAATTTCAGAGTAGTGCATTCATCTACTGAAAAGAGAAGAAACAAAGATTTTAAAAGCGTTTAAAACAAGGAAAAAATATTCAAAATTGTTCAATAAAAAATGTGAAATGTTTGGTTTAAGAGCAAAACCAATGAACATTAAAGTGTTAAAAAACAAGAACGAGAAATCAATCGATTTGCATAAATCATAAACACTTTCCAACCGATTCATTGTTTAACATTTAATGAAACTGATGAAAAACTGAATCTAATTCTTAAAATGTTATAAACAGATTCAAAAGCAAGAAAGTAAGAAAGTAAAATTAAATTAATGCAATTCAAATCGTCACTTACCTTCTATGGAGCATGTAGAAGTGGTCATCTTCTGGCAACTTTATGTTTAATCATAGCCTCCTAAACTAGATGCCTGTCGCTTGGCTCGGAAGCTTGGCAACAGTTGAAGCGGTAGATAGCGCCACCTGGTACGGATTGCGCGACTTTTTTATTCCACAGCCACCAAAAAAATTTAAAAGTGGGATATGATATACATAAAAGGTGAATAGAACCTAAGAAACGTCGATTATACATATCATATATCACTTCTTAAAATTATTGGTGACAGTTGAATAAAAAAGTCGCGCAATCTGTACCAGGTGGCGCTGTCTACCACTTCAATTGTTGCCAAGTTTATGAGCCACGTGACAGGCATCTAGTTAAGGAGACTATGGTTTAATTCAATACAGGTGGAGCTGGAGATCTAGTTTTATCCATATATATAATTTATGTCATCAATCTTGCTATGTATTAAAAGAAAAATGTATTGATTATTCATTATTATAGGTGTTTAAATGATAAAATCCAGTTAGTAGAGTTAAGAGATACAGTCGAACCTCGTTAACGTGAATCTCAAATTAACTCAGAAACTAATCTTCCTTTTGACGGGGATTGTGGAAACAGTTCATGTTAAAAGTAATTCCCGTTAACACTGTTCACGTTAACAGGGATCTACTGTATTTATTTTAACTTTCAGATGCATCTTTTTGGGATCCGGACATAATATCGCGGGACAAAATATCGTGTCAAAAAAATAATATGATCTATTTGAAAATTTGTATTTCTGTCACGTGTGACTCTGGTGAAGGCTACAGGGCTTTATAAATTAATATAAATTAATTAAAATAAATAAATAAATAAGTAAATACATTATAGAATGGAATTTTATTATTTTATCTATATTTAATTTTAAGTTATTTTATCATTTGTCTTTTACCATTCAAAATACATTTTAAAAATGTTGTACATCCCTAGTGACATCAAAGCTAAACACTGTTCACATACCTTAATTAAAAATTTAAAAATAGGTAAGCACGATTGAATTCTTTATGACTAATCTTTATAAAAAGTTAATAAACATAGTCTTTAAACTCTTTTTAGCAAAAATTATAACAATTTTTTTGGTGGGTTTGTGTGTATACCAGTGCTCTGACTAAGGTATGTGTTGTCATGAAATTTTATACAACATTATTAATAATTACCAACTCCTTTTTGCTTTCCTTTCATTTATGTAGGCGAGATTTTGTCCCCAATCCCATCTTTTTAGAGCATCCCTATGGTATCAGAATCAGATACATAACTGAGAAGTTTTACAGAAAAAAGAAATCTATTTGTACTTGACATATATCATAAAGAAAGTAATTATTTGGATCATGAATTGCTTTTCTTTCAATAAACACAAAATATTTTAAACTACCAGATTAATATTAACTAGTATCGTCCAGTGGTAGAAATTCGACCACTTTATTTGCAAAGGGAAGCAAAGCAAAGTAACTGCCTTCTCCTAAACGGGATTAAATTGTAACACAGCTGCAGCAATTGTTTGTCGATATGCACTCAAACTGAATCAGCAGAGTTTTACTTAATATATTTCTCTAAATTTGGTACAATGTAGATGCTGGGCCTTTCCTGAAATTAGACGAAATCGCAACGTGGAAGCGCCCCCTGTTGGGTGATATAGCCTAAAAGCTAATCAGCATAATGTCAAACCAAGGTCCAACTGAATATCACTGAATATCACATTCGGTTAAACTAATTCCTTGGTGCATAAAGTACAGTGTTTGAACTCAAAAAGACAGATATTTTCTAAAAATGGTCGAATTGAGATCGGGAAATCTCAAAAAGTGTAAATTCATCGAAAACCGAAAATCTAAAATTTTTCTGAATCTTATACTTTCTTCTTATATATTCAGAGGATAGAATAATAAATCCACTTTAAAAAAAAATAAGTAATCAGTGTCAGTTAACTGAAACGTAAGGAAATCTCAAAACGTGAAGTCATCGAAAACCAAAAATCGAAATCATTTCTTTATCTTCTACTTTCTTATTATACATGCAGAAGCTCGTAATAAATCCACTTTTTTAAAAATAAGTAGTCAATTTCAAATAATTGAATTGCAAGGAAATCTCGAAACGTGGAACTACATCGAAAACCGAAAATCTAAAAATTTTCTGAATCTTATACTTCTTTCTTATATATACAGAGGATAGAATAATAAAGCCACTTTTTTAAAAATAAGTAGTCGATTTCAGTTAATTGAAATGCAAGGAAATCTCAAAAAAGTGTAAATTCATCGAAAACTGGAAATCGAAATTTTTTCAGTATTTTCTTATACATGCAGAAGCTAATACTTTATCCACCTTTTTAAAAATAAATTGTCAATTTCAGTCTAAATGCAAGGAAATTTCAAAACGTGCAAATTCATCGAAAACCGGAAATCAAAAGTTTTTGCAAATCTTATACTTTCTTTTATACATGCAAAAAGCATAGTAATAAATCCATTTTTTTTTTTTTTTTTTTTTTTTTTTTTTATAAATATGTAATTAATTTTATTTAATTGGAATGCATTATGTTTTAGTTTAAAAATATGTCTTTAAAATAGAGTTCATGTAAATCACACACACACATAAAAAAAAAAAAAAAAAAGAAAAGAAAAGAAAGAAAGAAAGAAAGAAAAGAAAAAAGAAATTAGATTCTAAATAAATTAGAAAAACAAATAGAAATTTCATAAATAAAATCCTTTTTTAATTTGCGTATGCTTTCAACAGTATAAACTTTCGATCTAATACTCATCCACTCAGATTTCTACCACTCTGACGACTGTTTTCTCTTAGAATAGAAAATCTGTTGTCAAGACTCTAGTGATGCTAGTCGGTAACAAAAGTGTCCGAACACTAGCAAAAATTCCAATGTAAAAAAAGTACACTTCATACGTTTTTTTTAAATAAATCCTTGTCGAATCATGTCTTACACTAACTAAGAATAGGATTCGACAAGGATTTATTTAACAAAACCATATGAAGTGTACTTTTTTTACATAGGAATTTTTGCTAGTGTTCGGATACTTTTGTTACCGACTGTAGCAAGTAGAACATTTAGTGTCCACTCTTTGAAATTGTTTAGTCTTCGTTCCTGGGAAAATTTGTAGATTTTGAAATGAAACTCATCCTTTTTTTCAGTCGACAGCAAAATTATTAAATCACTATAGTAATAATTCGTATTTAAAAGATATGTACCTAATACTGTTTTGTTAAGTAAATATTTGTCGATTCATGATCTTAGTCTTTATGCTGTTTATGAAAAAGTAAGTTGATTATAAAAATTAGCGATCAAACTAAAAAAAAGAAAAATGAGGATGTGTGCTTCAATAATTATATGGCCGACAGTATTTTTCACAACGTTATGAAAAAACTTTGACAAGCGAAAAAGATGTATTTTTTAATTTCTTGAAAATAAGGTAAGTTGGTTGGGTTTAACGTCGCACTAGTACTGCTCTGTGGGTAACTGACGACGGTCTGGGACGTTCCTCTAAGAATGGAAAATACAGTCGGCAGCAAAATTATTAGAGCGCTAGCAATAACTCCTATGTAAAAAAAAGTACACTTAATACTGTTTTGTTAACTAAATCCTTGTCGAATCGTGTTCTTAGTCTGCCGACTGTAAGGTAGGAAAACAAATCATGTTTTTTTTTTTTTTTTTTTTTTTACGTCGCACTAGTGTTGCGCAATTAGCAATTGGCGACCGTCTGGTATCCTTAGATGGGGTCCGGAGACATGCCCTCACAATTTTGATGGCTCCCCCGTTTAGGCGACCCCCAGAGGTATAATTTTGATGGAAACATGGAGAACATGAATAAAAATCAAATTTTTTTTTTTAATTTTCGACTATTTATAGACGTTTCCATCAAAAATTATACCTCTGGGGGTCACCGAAGCGGGAGAGCTATCCTTTCCGTGCAGGATCAAAATTGCGATGGCGTGTCTCCGGACCACCTCTAGGGGTGAGTCCCAAACCGTCGCCAAATGCCCATTGTGCAGCACTAGTGAGACGTAAAACAATCCAAATGAACATCTACTATTTAAAAATAACTTTCTTGGTTGAGTGGGTTTTATATTGCCCTAGTGTTACGATACGAGTAACTAACGACACACGTTTTGGGACTATCGCCTAAGTATTGTCTGCAGATAGAGATGTAAAAAACCCGGGAATTTTGCTTCTGGGGAATAAACATGGGAATTTTCGGGTTTAAACCGGGAATTTTGGGAACTTTGATGGGAAGAAACTAATATTCAATGTTTAGATTTAATTTCACTTCTTTTAGGTGTAACAAACAACTTGCTTCAATATCATTTTTATTCTATTTGTTTAAATGAAAGTGATATCAATAATTATGTCATTATTTTATCGAAAATTGTAAAAAAAAATAAACGTTTACGTTATTGACAATAATAAATGATGAAGTTTTGTCTGCCTATTTAAATAGCTTTATTTTTTATTTTTTTTTAATGAATACCATAATAAAATATGTTACAAAAATAATACAATGAAATTAAATTATGGTAATAATATTTTTAAATTATTAAATTTTATTATAATTCATCGAACAAAATTTCACATTAGTTGATGAGATTTTGTTATAATCACTTAAAGAACACGGGGAAAAAAATCGAACGTGAGTTCTTCGGCTATTAAGAATTCAAGCAATATTTTTTTAATGCATTAAATCAATACATAAAATATTCAATAGCTAATAATTAATAATTTGTCTGTTATTTCTTTCTTCATTTATTTTTTGCATACTAATATTGTTGAATTTTTAATTGAAATAATATTTTCCAGTGTAATATTATTGATTGTTTTAGTAAATGCAGAATATTTTGAAGCATTTTTGTTTTATTTTTGAAAAAAAAAAATAAAAAAAAAAATGTTAAAGATATATAACTGAAACTTGCGATTGTGATTAAAAAGAAAAAAAAAAAAAGAGTGTTATATTGAACTTAGTGTGCATACAGTCAGAACTAAAATATAAATATACGGCAATAACAGAGAATAAGTCTGTTAATTAATGAAATTTGAAACTTGTACTTTTTAAATTTATAGACGTTAAAAGCATTATTTAAAAACTGGAAGATCATAAAAAACATCTGAATGTGAAATAACATTTTGATAGGCCTTATTAGAACATCTCTAATCTAAGGAAAAAAAAAAAAAAAAAAAGAAAAAGATATATTCTCAACCTGTGAAAACTTTCAAAATTCCCTTGTTTTGGAAACTTTCAAAATTCCCTTCCCAAAAAACGGGTTTATTCCCCGGTTTAAACCCGGGTTTTTTCCCCCGCTCACATCTCTATCTGCAGATATGCCATTCTACAGTCTGTAGCAAAAGTATCCGAGCACTAGCAAAAATTCCTATGTAAAAAAGGTAGAGTTAATACTGTTTTGTTAAATAAATCCTTGTCGCATCATGTTCTTAGACTGACTAAGAACAGGATTTGACAGGGATTTATTTAACAAAACAGTATTAAGTATTTTTTTTTACACAGAAATTTTTGCTAGTGCTCGGATAATTTTGCTGCCGACTGTAATTTTGATCCTTCACGGAGGTGATGGCTCCCACGCTTCGATCACTGAGCTGAAGAAAAACTGGAGCAAATGGTTCTAATACCTTTATACAGTGTTCGTGCGTGCCAGTTTTTCTACAATCGTTTGCCATACAAAGTCAAACCTAGCACGGCAGGCAACATTTGTCGGGTCGTCTATTACTATTCTACCTTTTAAAAATTAAAATTTAAAATTGTAATATCATTTTTAGCACATGGTTGTTCGAACAAACAACCTTCTCACAATTTTACTTTGAAATATAAAGAAATGAAATGTTTTCTGCCGTGCAACGCTCGGAGGACAAACCTTCCAAAAACGGCACGCAAAAACCGGTTCAGCATTTCCTCCAGTTATTCTTCAGTTCAGTGGCTTCGATGACACTCAGAGATATTATTTGAGATGGGAACATGAGAGACATTGCAGCCACGACGGATTTTATGTGTACCAGCTACCATTAGTGCACACGACAGTCTCCGGCAGTCTAGAAATCGAACCCCCAATCTTCCAATTACGAGCTCGACGCTCTACCGACCAAATTACCGCGGACCCCTTTAAAGATAACGTATCAAAAAGATGAGGTCAACATTAAAATGGACGAAAAACGATCTAAATAATTGTGTAACTAACAAAATATCAGTTGCAACACCATACACACGACAATTTGTAAATTAATGAATCTGACGGTTTTTGGCAGACACGGGTATCGAACTTGAAACTATCCGATTACAAGCACGATGCTCTTCAAACTAGGACCCCAAAGAGTAAGTGAGTAAATGGGTTTTACTTTGCACTAATGCTACACTATGAGCAATGGATGGAGTACGGAGACATGTCATCACAATTTTGATCCTCCACGGGGGTCCAAAGAAAGCTTTGTTTTACCAAGAATATTATGATATAATAATATGTATTGGATCCTGGTTGATACAGTCGGCAGTAAAAGTATCCGAGCACTAGTAAAAATTCTTATGTAAAAAAAGTACACTTAATACTGTTTTGTTAAATAAATCCTTGTTGAATCATGTTCTTAGACTGACTAAGAACAGGATTCGACAAGGATTTATTTAACAAAACTGCATTAAGTGCACCTTTTTAACATAGAAGTTTTTGCTAGTGCTCGGATACTTTTGCTGCCGACTGTATCAACCAGGATCCAACACAGTTCGATAACAAAGGTACTTTTATTGCTTAGATACAGTCGGTAACAAAAGTGTCCGAACACTAGCAAAAATTCCTATTTAAAAAGAGCACACTTAATACTGTTTTGTTAAATAAATCCTTGTTGAATCCAGTTCTTAGCCAGTCTAAGGACAGGATTCAACAAGGATTTATTTAGCAAAACTGTATTAAGCGTACTTTTTTTACATAGGAATTTTTGCTAGTGTTCGGACACTTCTGTTACCGACTGTACTTTTGCTGCCGACTGTTGAGCCTCAGTAAAGTAAAGGAAGGATTGCGGGATCTTCAATATTCGAGCCTTTCAAAGAACTGTCATGTACATTAACGGTGGTTGGTGCACCTAAAATCCTTCATGGGTGCAATATCCAAGATGTTTCGTCAAATAAAACAACTGGGGGTTACCGAAGCGAGGGAGCTATCCCTACCGCGGAGAATGAAACTGGACTACTAGAATGAGTCTGAACTTCCAGTGTTTGTGGGAAAAAAAGCTGCTCTATGATTAGCTAAATTTCACTATTTGTGAGCTAATTTAAGACTCCTATAGTTACATGATTGTCCACTGCGCAGCACTAGTGTGATGTAAAACCCATCCATCCATCCATCCATCCTGTAGCTACATGAAAGAAAAATGTCATCATGACGTCGGTGGCGTCAGAGAGTCATGTCGTTCATTGGGATGACATGTCTCCGAACTACCCCTGTAGATGAATCCTAGACCGTAGCCTATAGAGCAGGCGCACGAGACGTCACTGCGACAGATGATTCCTCATGTACTTTATATTATAGGCAAAAGGTGGGATAAAGCACCAATAGAAAGGCAGATATTTTGCCTACATGCGCAAAAGTTGCAGAATAGCGTCGCTTGTTTATAAACATGCGCCTGCTCTATTGCCGATTGCGTAGCTATAGTGTGACTTAAAACCCACTGAACCTCGAATTGTATTGTCGATTACCAGAATCATAACCTTAATGTTGATTCGACACTCGAATTTTAATTCTAGATTAATATCAGCAATGGCATGTAATGAAGAAAAAAAAATGATCTGAGCTGAAGTGATCTAAAATTACAGACACGTCCATGAATTTGTTTCAGCCAAATTTAAAACTCTCTGTTATCAAACTAAAAATTGAAAATGAACTACATATTATGTTTAGTATTTGCTGCATGTTTCTGTCTGCTTGAAGTCAATTGCAGAAGTGTTCAGTTAGACAACGAGGATGGTTCTGTAATCGAAATAAATGACGACACAGGTTCCCATCACGATTCCGAAAGTGGTGTATTTTCTTGGATAAGGCTGAAACCAATACTACGTCGAGAAGTGCAAAGAATTAGAAACGTTAAAGGTGAATTCTTTGTTTAATTATTTCTTAGAAATTTGTATGAGTGTTATATTTAGCGAATTTTTATGATTTTATCTAAATTTCTATCATGAAAAACGTACATATTACAGTAAACTCTCGAATATCCGTGGTTTCCATTTTTCTTTTCCCTTCTACTATAAATTACGATAAATATAATGAGGTATTCAATTAAATTTTATTGAAAATATAAATATATAAATTGAAGACCAAAATATTTAAGAAAAAAAAGTTCTTACATTAGAGAAAAAATTTAGTACGGCAGGATTTATTTTAATCTATTCTTGCATATAAAGACAATGCAGCAACTGTATTTTAATCGTAGCATCGATTACTATATTATTTTCTCAAAATTACTTTTACTTTGTTGTAGCTTTATCTTGGCGAGGAACGCCGAGCTACTTCGGTGCTAAATTTAAAATTTCGCTAAGAGATCCAAGCTGTTCCGTTGATTTAGCGCGATTTTTTTTTTTCAATTTTATTTTAAATATTTTTAAACTGAGTGCGAGAGGAAAAAAAAAAATATTTTTTTTAATTGGTCATAAATATGCAAAATGTCTGCAGGTAAAAAATCAATTTTCCGTTCTGTATATTAGAAAGAAAACGGCTAAAGTAGTTTTTCCTATATCATTGATTTCTCTATAAATTAAATTATCCTGTACCATTATATTTCATTCTCCACGCACACTTCTTATTTTCTAAATTAAATGTTATCTAAATCTTAAATCAAGGTGTAATAATATAAATGGTAAGAACACAAAATCACTCTCTGAAAGGAATAATCCTGCCGTTACAAAAAATGTATAAAGCAATTCCGTGGATAATCAAGAATCTACTGTATTTAGATTTGCTAAGGAAAAGATTCTATCAAAAAGCGTAAAGTGTATAACTACTCTGTTATGAAATATTTGACATTTAAAATCCATGTTTTATCCGCACGTTTATCATTTGGTTTTCTCAAATACATTTTTTCTTCTCTGGTGTATTCTACTTTAAAGCAATTTTGAATCTTTCTTTAAGATTATAATATCCCAAAAGTATCTCTGCTTCACCACATACTCTAATTCAGTTAACTAATATCTGGTCAGTAACAGCTTTGCGTACTTATCTATTTTCCAACAATTAATTTTATACTGGGCATTTTATAGGATGCGGTACATAGGGTTCTAAAAGGGGCTTTCAGGTTGAATTGAATATCATTATGCATATGCATTTGCTCCTTCACCGATATTATATGTGAAATTATCCAATAATATTATTTTTAACGTCTGAATATACTCGTATTGTTTTAAACATGTGCCTAGTGAATTAAGTTTATTTTTTGTGCAAATTGATTAAATTTCACAATTTCTTTAATCTATTGTGGTCACAAAGATCACGCCACTCTGAGAGCGCAGGGATTAAGTGCATCTCCCCCCCCCCCCATTCTTCTAAGCCAGCATGAATCTGAGTATTTCTGTTACATAATGGTTAAAACTGTTGCATTGTATGTGCTACATTATAAGATGAATGCATGCAGGGGCGTAACCAGAAGCTTTATCTGCAGGGGCTAAGGTAGTTTGAGAGGGTGATGTTAAACAGACTTATTTGTTTCAGTTGTTAAAAATTAAAATTTAATTTCAAAACATCTGAGAGAGGAGGCGATAGCTCAAACCTCTATAGCTCCCCCCCACACCCCTTTTGGCTGCGCCCTTGAATGTATGTTGGAAAATGCGTGGGAATATGCAAAACCCATGGCTGTAAAATGAATGAATGGATAAACATTGATCATTTTATTGATAAATTTACCGATATATTAACAAATGCGTTGAATAACAAATTCATTAGTAAAAGGGATGGTATATTCATAAACTGATAAATCGACTACTTAGGTCAATGGATTCATTGATTACTAAATTAAATATATTTTTAAGTACTTATTCCTTGAGCGATAAAAATGGTATAAAAGATGGATTTATTGATATATTCACGGATAAATCGATATGGATAAAATAGGAGATGAATTTAAGTCTTATTGTTAAGCTGAACAAATTTACTGACCTGAATTGTTGGTTTATTAAGAGATTTACAAAATAAAACTTTAATCTAGAAAATCAATAAAATGTCAGTAAAACGGTTTTGTTTAGTGTTATTTTATTGAAGTGGAGAAATAAGCATTAAAAATGTAAACATTTATATATATGCTGAAATGATAGTTTTTCAGTTTCCGAACATATATATAAGGAAAGTATTGTAATCAAGACAAAATTTACTTTAAGGTTTTGAGGTTTCTATACGTTTTGAGATCCCCTGAGTTCATTTTCATATTTGTACAATGTGTGTGGGAACACGATAGCGTCTAAGCGCTTTGTTCGAATAAGCTTCTTATTTTGTCCTTATTTTGTCTAGTGAAGTGACTAGTAGTTTTTTTCTCCCCAATAAAGTAATACATAAAATCGCATGTTTTTTTTTTTCTTTAAATTATTAAACGGAATTGTGAAAATGTACTCGAAAAAATAAAATTACTGAAAAATATTTTATTTTCAAAGACTTGAAGTAAATTAAATGAATACAACAAAGAGAAACTTAAAATCGGTGTATTTAAAAATAAATAAATAAATAAAATCTGGTGTGTCACTCACACGACTTTCTCTTACCCTGAAATTTAATACTCTAAATACAGGTTGCAGATTAAGAGGTAAGATAACGAGAACTGTCGTGTAAACCTATGCTAAACAATTCAAATTAGGCTTCAGAAGAGTTTATACCATAATTAGTTCTCTCTCTGTGTGTGTGTGTGGGGGGGGGTACCGTCCCCCTCAACCCCCCGTTTCATTAATGCACCTACATTTATATAGAATTTAATTCGGTTATTAAAAAACAACTCCGTTTTTTAAAAATAATTTATTAAAATTATTTAAAAAATTATCTTATGATATTGCAGACGATTTCCATATTAGAGAAGTAGTAACATTAATATAAAAAAAAAAAAAAAAAAGTCCATTTTACTCTCAATATTAAAAAAAAATTCTAAGTTTTTTTTTCGTTAAAAGTAAAAAAAAAAAAATGAACGATAATTTGTTTTAAATGATCATATATTTATAGTTCAACCATTCGTTTTAAAGGTATTGGCGAGCTCTTTTGAATGATACCCATCATGAAAATTTACTCCCCTCGAGGGGGAACCTCCCCCCCCCCTCCCGGGGTGGGATGCGAGGCTTCTACATACACAATTTTTTTTTTTTCCTAGTTGACTATCTCTATTACAAAAAATATATATTCGTTTCATTTGGTTTAGTGCAGTCTATAGATGTTAAACTCTACTTACCTGAAATTTCCCCCATAGACGTAATGTATTTGAATACTTTTGAATGTTCCTGTACACAAACCATTTGCTTCATCTGAACGAAAAGCTTTCTGTAGTATCCCTATATGATACACATTTAGAATACAGAGTTCGGAATTTCTGCTGCTATTTGTTCTTGAAATATGCTGATCACAGACAGACACACAGACCATTCGCTAAAAACATGATTTTCGTATTCAGGGGACCTCAGAACATGTAAATATAACAAAAACTCACGTTCGAAAATTTGATCCTAAAACAATACTTTCTCGACTCTATAAAGAGAAAGACTCTCGATATCTCGACTCTATATAGAGAAAGTAAAAAAAAAAAAAAAAAAAAAAAACTTAAGGTAGAATTTTTCAAATATTCATTTTTGGAATTAAAATATCAAAATTAACCTCTAATATTTATTAAGTTTATGTTAAATAATTTTTCATTTATAATAGTTTTCATACCTCTTTTTTTTTTTTTTTTTTTGTAAGCTCAATAAATTACAATTCAATTACATTTAAAGGTTAAATTAATATTTTAATACCCTTGTACTGCATACAGTACACAAAGTAAGGAAATTAATATCTATTATTCAGATATGTAAAACATTTTATGCAATAGAATAAAGTAGTATTAGTTAAAAGCAAACCCGTGCGAAATTTCCGCACTTTTTCTTTTCTTATTTACCTTTTAAAATTTCAAATTCATAAATATTACACAATTTCACCACCTAATTAAAATTTTGCTCTAAACGTAGCCAAGTTATTATTAGAACTAAATTAACATTGTGCAACAGTGAAACCAAAATCATTTAGACAGACTTAAAAATAAAATTCATGGTTGACAACCCAGTTTTCACACTGCCGTAGCAGTACAGTTTTAGTATAGGACTTCCATGACGACTTTTAAATTTATCGCGTCATGTTGGCGATAACTTTATATTTATTTTGGCACAGTATTTTTTGTTTAAAAAAAAAAAAAAATTACACATCGTGTTTTTTAGTCTCTTTAAAGTATCGTTATGTTTAAAATGGCGTTTGGAAAGATTTTGAAGTATCACATTAGACAGATATCGTTATTTTGTTTCTTATTAGATCACTCAGCTGAGTCCGCGTGCTTAAATTATATCCATTTATTAATATTTTTTATTCTCGCGTATTTTATTAATTACATCACTGTCGTATCGTTTTAACAAAATATAATCGGAATGGGTCCACGCTAGAGAAATATTATAGATTGTTTTACAAGATCTCACAAAGTTGTTAATACACATGCAATATTAATGAAAATTTCGCAAAGTAAATATTTAATGTTATGGAGAACCCTTCCCTCCCCCCCACCCCCGCCCAAAGTACACTGTGTGGTGAGCAAGCATGTTTTAGACAATATACGGAGATACGTAAATTCATTCTTTTTAATCCCTTTTCTGTACAAATAAAGCTTCAAAGTTGCTTTCATAAGACCCCTTCCTCCATATTTAAAAATTAAGTATTTTTATAGCCTCGCTAAATTTGGATAGTTATACAGGATCATACAAAAGCAATGAGTGCAGTTTTTCTTTAAAAGTAATGCCATAAAGACATTTAAATTTTATTCCATAATTTAAAAAAAAAAAAAAAAAAAAAAAAAAAAAAGCTTTAAGGCTTTTTCACGTAATTAAAGTATATTCGAAGGTTTAGCGTTGTGATGGGCGAGGAGAGCTGTAAAGTGCTTGTAATCTATGCAAGTCACATGATTTTTTTTTTTTTTTTTTTTAATTTTGGTAGGTATTAATTTGCTAAGTTCAAATATTTTAAAACTTTAAGTTTATTCATAAGTAATGATCTTTCACCTATTTTAAGTATTTTTACTGTCTTCTATATTCAATAGAAGAAAGTATTGGATTCGTAAAAATTTTCGACCTCGGGTTTTTGATGGATTTACACGTTTTGAGAGCTGTAGAACACGATTTGACCATTTTTAGAAAATGTGTGTGTGTGTGTGTGAGTGACAAAATTTTGTGGCGACTATCTCAGGTACTACTGCGCAGAATTTCATACAAATTGGTATGAAGTTACACATTGACATAAATTAGTGCCTCTCAACTTTTGGTAAAAATTGTCCAATAGCTTGTGTTGCCATCCCGCTTTTTCTAAAATTTTAAAATGGTGTTATACGACAAAATTTTGTATAAATGTGCATAAAGAGAATTATTTTTTAATAATCATTAGGAAATTTAAAAGAATTATTTGCAATAGAGATAGTCAACTGGGGAAAAAAATTGTGTACGTAGGAGCCTCGCCACCCTCCCCCCTGAAGGGAAGCACCTCCCCCTCCTCGTGGGGAGTAAATTTTCATGATGGGTATCTTTCAAAAGAGCTCGCCAATACCTCCCCCCCCACATAAAATAAAAATGTAATATTGAGAATAAAATTGACTTTTTTTTCAATATTTAGTGTTACACTACTTTTCTAATATGGAAATCGTCTGCATTGTCATGGAAGATAATTTTTTTAAATAATTTTAATAAATTATTTTTACTGAGTGAATTTGTATAGGAAAATATAGAAGAAAGTCATGTGGTGGCCACAACATACTAGTTGTTATAGTAGTCTATTTAAAATCTATTTCTATTTATTGTTTGAGGGCCTTTTATGTCTACCTTATGTTTTATGAAATTCCTGTGGCAAAAAGCTTCTATGTTATTTGAGATCTTTTCTTAACTTTAAAATTTAAAATTTGAACTATTTTATAAATTTTCGGGTAGTCGATAAGCATAGAGTTTAATCCCAGGTCTTGCAATTCGGCTGACTTCTCGAAGTGCTCCGTGGTTTTCTTCGAAACCCGTGTAAATACAAAGACCCTTTAGAAACACCCTATGAGGAGCACTCCACCCAAGTCTAAAACCCTCGTTTAATTTATCGTCCTTAATGTTTTACTTTACCTCAATTATTCATAAATTTACTTAATTATCTATATTTTTGGCGAGGAGGATTCTTTATATTTTTAGTTCCCCATCATACTATAGGTACGGGAAACTTTGGTTATCGTGAAAATTTTCGACCTCGGTTTCTTGACTTTTTTTTTTTTTTTTTTTTTTTTACACGTTTTTAGGTGTGAGGAATACAAAAATATCAAAATGGGTATGGTGTCCGTCTGTAGGGTGTCTGTTAGTTTGTCAGTCCGTTACTTTGTCAGTCTGCGTACACGATATCTCACGAACAAATAATCGCAGTGAGGTCAGACCAGTTTTAAAATATTTACTTGTATATAACCCCGTTAAAAATGACGGAATGTGAAATCAATGAACGTAGTGAATCAACGAAGACTTTGCCTGCTTCGCTGGTCACTATTTAATGGAAACTCTTTTATATCGCTTTATAAACAAAATTTAATTTAAAAAAAATGTATAAAATTGCTCAAAAGATCACTTCCTGTCCCCGCTGCCTTCGGCAGCAACCCACTCATTCGCACTCTCTCGGGTGCCTGTGACAATAGCTTACCAGTGGGCTTCCATTTGGGTGCTTATCAGATGACACTTTCGAAACGGACAGTATCGAAAAAATTGAAGTAGCAATTTTATATTTAAATCCCAGTTACATATGAACAACACGATACGTGGTGTACATAATATTTTCTTTCACGTTATTTTCTACATTTATTTGAGTTTTTCGATCAACTGTAAAATGACAACAATTTTCTGTTGAACCATGTAAACGCTGCTGAAGGCAGCAGTGACCCGAAACAATTTGCTAAAAATGTTTTAAAAATGTATTGTCAGCGTGTTCTGAGCTTTTCTGAAAGTTTCAAATGTCTAGCTAGCCGGGAAATTAGTTAAAAATCGATTGCAAGATTTGTACAAATAACGCTGCCGAAGGCATCAGGGATCCGAAACAGTTGGATAAAAGTGTTAAAAAAATGCATTTTCACCGTGTTTCTGAACTATTCCGGAAGTTTCAAATCTCTAGCTAGTTGGGAAGTTAGTTAAATAATTTTTCTGTTGAATCATATAAACACTGCTGAAGGCAGCAGGTATCCGAGACAGTTGGCTAAAAATATTAAAAAAATGCATTGTCAACGTGTTTTTAGCTTTTCTGAAAGTTTCAAATGTCTAGCTAGTCGGGAAGTCAGTTAAAAATCGATTGCAAGATTTGTCCAAACCGTTTTTTGATACATTATGGCAAAACCTTTGTATTTTTGGTCATTATGAATCTAATTTTCCTAAATATCTCCAAAACGGAAAATCATACAAAGTCCAAAAAGGGAGGTGCACAACTAGATGTTATAACAAATCTATGTACTAATTCGCAACTTTCTACGTCCAACCGTTTTTGAGTTATGCGACATACTCACACAGACACACATACATACAGACGTCACGAAAAATCGTGTAAAGTCGCTTATATCTCTAAAACGAGAGCTCATGTTAAGACGACACTTGCAGGTATACAACTAAACATCCTGACAGTTACGCGTATAAATTGGCAACATTCAGCGATCATTCGTTTTCGAGCAATGTGAAATACAAAATTCATTTCGCAAATCGGGATTACTATACTTCCTTATACTTTGTATAAGGAAGTAAAAATGTCTAAAATTGAAGTATATTAATAAAGGTTATAGTTGTTTTTTTACTTCATTAGATTTACTCATGCATATGAAAATATGACAATCTATATAATATTTCTCTAACTTGATCCAATTACGATTATTTTTTTTTAACCGATACGATAGTGACTTAATAAAAAACGCGAGGATAAAAAATAATACATAAGCAATATTTAAGCACGTGGACTCAGTTCAGTGATCAAATGAAAAATGACAATATTTGTACGATGAGATCATTTTATAGAAAAAATGTATTTTTTAAGGTTGTATTTTTACAATCGTCATTTTAAATCTAGCAATATATTAATGATGTAATCTCCATATGAACTTTTGTCATAAATTGACTAAAAAACGCAATAATAAAAAGTATAATCAAAATAGATACTAAGTTTTTTTTTTTTTTTTTACACAAAATTGTGCAAAAATAAATTAATAAAAATGTATCGCCAATATGGTGACAAAAATTTAAAAATCGCCATGAGGGTCTTATACTAAATCTGTCCTGCCTCACGTAGTATGAAAATTATGTCGTTAAACATTAATTTTATTTTTAAGTGTTTCGTGAATGATATAGTTTTGATTATCCATTAGCACTTCATCTCAATTAATTTGTTTTTAATAATAATTTGGCTTCCGAGGAATTAAAATTAAGTGGGAAATTTGGTTTAACGTTTGAGTTTCAAATTTTAAAGCTAAATAAAAAAAGAAATAAAGTCCGAAAGTTTCGCACGGGTTTGCTGCTATTATATAATTTCTTATTTATCGCGTGAAAGCATATTTCATTTTATGTTAGAAAATAAATGAATAAATGACTGGTAAATTTTTTTGGCAACAATTATAAATTTAAATGTCCAAATTTGAAGTTATTGCCAGGCTTATTTTTCATATTTTCATTAATTTTAAAAAATCTAATCAAAACTTCGTTACAAATAAAGTACCAAATGAAAGGGGCTTTCTTTCTAAATCCGTCTAGTCCAGTCATTTAAGCTCAAATTAGGTAAGAACCTCGGAATTCGAAATACCCAGCTGTAAGTCTGTAAATACTTGTATATTGACACCCTAAAAGTTGTCTCAAAACCTACATATGGTAGGGTGTACGCAACTATTAAATTTCAAGGTCAAAGGTCACAATCGGTTTGTTGCGCATTTTTTTGTAAATATCTCATTTCCTATGGGTTTTTTTGCTATTTGTATTTATTATCAATATTGTAGAATACAAAATTCTCTTCAAATTTTGTTTAAAAAATTTTTTTCATACGGTGAACCGTTTTCGAGATAGAGGGCGGAGAGCACGCGGTTACAGCATCACTTCAGGTCAACCGGTGCCTCCGGTCGAAAACGCGCCATATATAGTTGATGAACTATCGATAAATCAATGATTATAAATATTTGTCAATTTTTATTAACTATTATATTATATTTTATCATTTTCTTCAAGCATTAAATCTATATCTATTCAATAATACTGATACATACGACCTTGGAATAGTTCATTTTGAAGAAGGGGCGGCCGAATGAAATGCAAATGATGCTTGGCGGCAGTTCTTTTCGCCAAACAATTCTTTGACTATATGAAATAAAAGAAACCATGATTAATACCATTACATTTTTGATAAAATAAACATTAAATTATTGTAATTGTCATTAAATAACATGACATAATCATATAATGATTGTAATAAAAGTAGAAAGGAGGAAATTTAATTAATCACGATAGTTAATATTTACAAAACATTCAATGATCATATATTTTTAGGTTTAAATAATTGAACTAATCATGATAGTGAATATATACAAAAAAAAAAAAAAAAAAAAAAAAAAAGGGGGGGGGGACTGTTTTACGTATACTTCGAGAAGTTAAAAGCTAAACGAGTAAATTTTAGGGATTCAATTAACTTAAATACTAGAAATAAACATACATGTGAACACAAATTATAAGCAATGTTTAAAGCTATTTTGTTTTATCGATTTTCTGCATATCTGATAAAAAATTTATAAGAAATAATTAAAACAATATTTAAATTGACAAAAATTTAGCAATTTTCTATTTAATTAGCAACAATAGACACTTTGATTGCTCGTATAGGTGCCAAACAAGCTTGTAAGTCAAAGAATTGTTTGGCGAAAAGAACTGCCGCCAAGCATCATTTGCATTTCATTCGGCCGCCCCTTCTTCAAAATGAACTATTCCAAGGTCGTATGCCGGTTATCAGTATTATTGAATAGATATAGATTTAATGCATGAAGAAAATGATAAAATATCATATAATAGTTAATAAAAATTGACAAATATTTATAATCATTGATTTATCGATAGTTCATCAACTATATATGGCGCGTTTTCGACCGGAGGCACCGGTTGACCTGAAGTGATGCTGTAACCGCGTGCTCTCCGCCCTCTATCTCGAAAACGGTTCACCGTATGAAAAATTTTTTTAAACAAAATTTGTAGAGAATTTTGTATTCTACAATATTGATAATAAATACAAATAGCAAAAAACCCATAGGAAATGAGATTTACAAAAAAAGCGCAAAAAAAAAAAACGATTTTTGTGATCTTTGACCTTGAAATTTAATAGTTGCGTACACCCTACCATATGTAGGTTTTGAGACAACTTTTAGGGTGTCAATATACAAGTATTTACAGACTTACAGCTGGGTATCTTGAATTCCGAGGTGAACTTACTATAATGACTGGACTAGTCGGACTATAAACAGTTTATCGATCGGACAATTAGATTTTTTAAACTTAACGAAAGTATGGAAATTAGGTCGCAACTTGCTATATAGATGAGTACGAATCGGAATCGTCATCTCACTTTCAAACTATATATATAAATATGACACTGGCAAGAACCCTGTTCATTTGCAACATTCTAATGAAAAAACTTCAGAAGTTATTCGAAATTTACGATTTTCTTAACATGGGAGAATAGGGCAAAATTTCATTTAAACATGCATGAAAAGAAATATTTTTATCGTAAAGATGTAAGACCAGCTTTTAAATATCAGTCTTGATGTCGGGAGGAACATCATTGACTATAAACATACTACTTTGAAAATTTCGCAAATTATTCGAAATTTACGAATTTCTTAACATGGCAGAAAACGGCAAAATTTCGCATGAATGTCAGTTTTGAGGGATATTTTTATCGTAAAGTTCTCAGGTTACTTTTAAAATATTATATAAGATACTGGTATAAACATCCTTGACTATGAATTTTCCAATTTAAAAATTTCGTAAGTCATTGGAAATTTACGTTTTATTTAACATGGCAGCATAGGGCAAAATTTCGCATAAACGTCCATTTTGAGGGATATTTTCCTCTTAAAGATGTCAGAACACTCCTAAAATAGTATTTAGGATACTGGCATGAACATCCCTGACTATGAATTTTTTAATTTAAAAATTTTGTTAGTTATTTGAAATTTACGATTTACTTAACATGACAGAATAGAGCAAAATTGAGCATAAACTTCCATTTTGAGGATCATAAATATATAAGATTACTTTCAAAGTAACATTTGATACTTGTTTGAACGTGATTGACTACAAATATTCTAATAGGAAAATTTCGTAAGTTATTTTTAATCTACGATTTTATCAACATAGCAAAACTGGGCGATATTCCATATAAATATGCTTTTTGAGGATTGTTGCATTGGAAATAGTAGCATGAAAACTAAACAACGGACTTGAACCTAATAAAATAAGTTAACAGATTAGAAAATATATTGAAGTGAACGGTGGATAGCCTATTAGGCAGGGACTTCATTCTGTCACTGTATCAAGTGTTTGGTCAAATTCATTTCTCTAAACATGATTATAATATGTCTTGCACTAGAAATTTGAGAACATAAATATGATGGGAAACTGAGTCCCAACTATGCCAACTAGTTTTAGGTTTGAAAGATAGTCGTGAGAGAAAATTATTATTTATTGAATTACACAGGACGAGAAAGAAAAAAAAAAAAAATAAATAAATGGAAACATTGTTCAACATTGTTCCAAAATTATAATGTATGAAGCTCTAAAAACATTCTTATAAATAACGTAGAATGTTCAATATCATTGTGCTATGCCTAAGGATATGTCTTAAATGACAGCTACAGAATAAAAGTTTAGATGTCAAGTGTATTTACGTTTCGATAACTACGATACAGTTAGATAGAATGTTTTATTTATTTGCATACATCCCATTGTCCCTCATAATAACCCCCAGACTTTTGTGATAAGAACAGCAGGTTATAAATTTGTCGCTTTTATAGCTTTAGCTTATTTATGATCCTATAAAATGATTTCGCAGCTTTTCTGTAAAAATAACAAGGATCATCACGCGAAAGCAATGTACGTGTGTTATAATTTACTATTACGGAACAACCATATCCTATTTGGGGGAGGGGGGGATTCGTTCATAGAATTTACCCATTACCTAACATATTTTTCAAATTCCATTTTCACATTCAAGAAATTAACCTTTCAATTTATTCTTGTTTTAAAAAAAAAAAATAATAATTTTTATTTAATTATTTACTTATTTATTTATTGAGATAGAAAATGCAGAAAACGAACTTACAGGCATTTTTATTTTTAAAAAATGCATTTTTGGAAAAACATGAAGTTGAGCGGTTGGAAATTTTGGAACTAAAACATGAAAATTAACCTCTAATATTTATGTAGTTTATGTTAAATAATTTTTCATTTATAATCTAGTTTTCATACATTTTTTTTTTTTTTTCTTAAAGCTCAATAAATTACAAATCGATTACATTTAATAAGAATATTGTTAATAAAATATCTTTCGAATATTTGATTCTTATTAATCTTTATTATATTTTCCTATTGTAATCTACAAATTTGGAATTGTATTTTGTTCGTGTGTAAAATATAAGTACAATATTCGATCAATTTTTACTTCCCGAACATGCATATGTAAGAAAAATATTGTAATCGTAATTTACGAAATGCACTTTGTATCTCGCATAGTTCAAAAACGAATGGTCATAAAATGTTAGAAATTTGTTTGTGTGACTGTCATGATGTCTAGTTGTAATGCTCCTCCAACTATGGTCTTGACCTGAGCTTTAGTGGATTTTAAAGTTTCTTAACTCTTTGACGCAGATGGGACACCGGTGTCCCTTTTGCTTATTTATTTTTTGACGCTCTTATTACAAATATTATTGTTATATGATAGTTTTTTGTTATAAAAAAGAGTCTAATAGTTACTATAAAAAATCTATTAGATTATCAGAGTAATTTTTTTACTAAAATAAAAATGTTAAATAAAAGTAGTTTGAAAAAATTTTATCAACCAATTTCAAAAATTTATTTCTAATTAAATTTGATTATTTAAAAAAGATCAGTAATGAATTATTGCTACTCCTATATCTAAGTAATTGTAAATAAGTGCAATTTGTAAAAATATTTATTCATGGGACACCCGTGTCCCATGATGAATTTACCTTTAACGCAGAAAGGGACACCGGTGCCCCACTCTATATTTTAGAACCAAAATTAATTAAAATTTTAAATACAACATTTTCCACTTATTTAGATCTAAAAGAACTTAAAACTATCAAAATAGTGTAAAAATTATGTTTGATGAGAAATGTGTTTCAAAGGTTAATGGAAATTATATGCATAATGCAGATGGCTGACGTAACTTAACACTTTCGGAACTCTTGGAACTTCACGAGTGTAAAGAACATGCTATACCTATGTATTTCAGCAAAGATTTTGTCCTGCAAAGCTAGAAATCGGTAACAAATTGGACAAAATTTGAGATCACCCTGTTAAAAAAAAAAAAAAAAGTGCTTAAATGAGTTATAGCTGTGCATCATATGTTATGAGACTTCTTTTAATCACACAGGTCTACATCTAAAATTTTGATTTGATATTTTTTGCTGATCTTCATATTTTTTTGGTGTGCTGAAACCGAAGCTGCAGTTTATTTCTATCATGTATTGATTTTTGCCAATACAGGGTGTCTACGAGACAATTTCAACATTTTTGGTATTTTCTTGAATGTTTCCACGATTAATTATATAATTAATCATGGAAGCATACTATAAAAATCAGCTTAAACGGATAATGCATGTAGACACCATCGTACTTTCAAAAATTTGAGTCCATAAGCCATAATGATAAAAGCTTTTTCATTGTGTCCCTGTAAAGTATAAAGGCTAGATTATCTAAAATCTATACAGTTTATGGAACTGTGACTTATAACATGTGTAAAAATTGTCAGTTTATTTGACTAACAAAGAAACATTCAAAAGTTGTCGTCTTCAAAAAATATTGAAAAATAAAATAAAATAATAAAATGTGATTCTAATCCTCCTAAAACACCAGAAAGTGAAAAATTTATCGGCTGAAATGAATTACAGCGACCACAAAAAATTATCAAAATAAGGCATATTTGGCGATTTCACTTTGTTAGGCGATTGATTTTGAATACTTGGCGGAGAAACAAAACACGGTTCTGTTCGTATACGGCAATCTCGTTGCTAGCGAACTGAACGCCTAACAGTGCTAAATCGCAAAATATGTTAATTTTGACAATTTTTTGTGGTCGCTGTAATTCATTTCAGCCGATAATTTTTTCACTTCCTGGTGTTTTATGAAGAGTAGAATCTCATTTTTCTCAATATTTTTTGAAGACGACACCTTTTAAATGTTTCCTTGTGAGGTGTTCAGACACAATCGGACTTTAAACAATGTGAGCCCATAGGCTATAAGGATAAAAAAATTTCCTATTGTCCCTGTAAAAGGAAAAAAAAGAAGAAAAAAATAGATAGATTCGCGAAAATCAACAAAGTTCATGATACAGTGACATACCAACTTTAAGCTCATTCGAACAGAGCATTTACACGCTACCTTGTTCTCTGACACATCACCGTTAAAATAGCAAACGGGGGCCTCAAAACGTGTAGATACACCAAAATCTCAGTCATTTTTTGTCAGTATTACAATACTTTTCTCAAGCAGTGTGTTCTGAAAGTAAATTTAAGGAACATTCTACACTTTTCTTAAAGAGAAAGTATCTTTCTTGACCTATTTGTACCAATGATACATCAAAGTACCATTTCACTAAATCCTCATTAATTGCTATAGGGAGGTGATATACATAATTTTTATTGCAGATATCATTAAAAAGGACTCATAATTTAAAAATAATTATAAAAAAAAAAAAAAAAAAAAAAAAAAAAAAAACCTTTATGTACCATGTTTTATATTTTCTGATGAATCATAGAGCTCTTATCAATGTGCACAAAATTTATAAAGCGATAATGACGTCCATTTTTGTGAGATGCATAATTTAACTTTTTATAATTTTTTAACGTTCACGTTTAATTAAATGTATTTTTATGTCGAAAGAAAATGAAATCGTAATTTTTTTTTTTTTTGGCAACAATTTAATTATAGCTAATATTTTAATGGCTATTTTAACGCTATTAGGATGTTACTATTTTCATATTTTAATTAATTATAAGAAAACTAATCAAAAATTCGAAAATCGGACTTCGAAGTATTGTGTTGTCATCGGGTTCTGAGCTACTGTGAAAGTTTCAAATTTCTAGCTAGTCGAGAAGTTAGTCAGAAATAGATTGCAAGATTTGTACCGAACAAACAAACAAGAATCGAACTTAATAAAAACATGTTTTAAAAAAAAAAGCTTTAATTACATATTTGTCTGTCTCATAATGAGCTAGATCATGGCTCCCTGCGATTCAATAGCGGCTGTTCAGACGCGAACTTGAACAATATAAACACCGTACAAGGCATAGTTACCCTCTTCTACGCTTGGTGCGCTAGTTACGCGTCTCGTAGTTGCGATATGAACTTACTTGCACACAAAGCTTATTGACAATTTAACGAATTATTTTTTTATTACAACTGTCTTGTGATGCACAAAACTGTTTGTTATACATGCAGAATGTTTTAAGAAGATTATTTGTAGATAAATAATTATTTATTTCTATATTTATTTCAGAAAGTTCAGCTATTTAAAACTTTTCTACTAAAAATGTTTTAACAAATTTAAAATAAATTAAAAAAATATATATTGTATTTCTTTTATATATATATATAAATCTAAATAGAATGAAAAAGAAAAACATCAACATATGAAACTGAAGAGGAGCGAAAGAAAAAATGGAGATCTAAATGGCAGGGGGGAGTTGTGACCACCCCACTCCGGTTAAACATGTTTTACGACCGGTCAACACTCCCGGATACCAGATACTTTGTCAAAACTTAGAATAAACTTACAAGAAAATGGCAAAATAAGGAATTAATCCCAAATAAAAACCTTTAAAACAATTTATAAGAAAAACCAAATCACAATTAAAAACTACATACAAGAAAAATCATGAAGCAATATGCTACCCATTCAACACAATTCAAACATAGAAACAAACAGTTAATGAAAGTTACAGTTAATGAAAGGAAGAGACCTTAAAATCGAATTGATAAATGATTCAAAAAAAACGTGATTTACAAGTAAGATAATCTAATTGGTAATATTGTTTAAGAATATTTAACAGAAAATAAAGAGGATAATTATTATCTATGGCAATTTGTATAAAATTAACTACAAAAGAGTCACTGTCATAACTATAAGTAAAAATTCGACTACATCGAATAAGTTGGTTAATTATAATATTTCTGAATATATTTTTATGCAAACAAGAAGACCAAGGAGAAATTAGGTTAATTTTAAATTTAAAAGCAT
Organism: Salticus scenicus; assembly: GCA_963930645.1. Taxonomy (NCBI): domain Eukaryota; kingdom Metazoa; phylum Arthropoda; class Arachnida; order Araneae; family Salticidae; genus Salticus; species Salticus scenicus. The sequence continues at coordinate 12,296,191 of OZ005662.1, read as the reverse complement.
CACGTTTATCATAGATTTTAATTACGATTGTTTCATTATTAATACAAATATTAAGGTCTAAGAAATCAACACTATAATCATTGTTAGGTTCAGTTTCAATTAAATTTAAATTATTGGGGTAAAAATTAAAATTTAGTTTAAATTCTTCTTGTTCATATCCAATTAGAATATCTTCTACATATCTTATATACAAAATTTCATTTAAAACATGAGTACCAAATTCATAATGATGTAAATAGATATCTGCAAGGGCAGAAGAACATCCTCCCCCCCATAGGGATACCGTAAATTTGTTGGTAATATCCAATCCCATTATATAAAATGTTTTCATTTAAGACGATAGTCAAAAGGGCTTTAAATTTTGGAAATGTAATGAATTCTTGTAAATCATATTGTTCAAAGTAATTTAATAAAACCTGAAATAAAATGCGAATGTCTATAGTATTAAATAAATCAGCAAAATCAAAACTTACAACTTTTTTAACTGTGCTATTTGAAATTAATTTAACTACATTATAACTATATTTAACAAAAAAACAGCCATCGATCCTAAATTTGTCAATTAGTTTATTTAAAATTTTTAACAGTTTGTCGTTAGCTAGAGTAAAGCCGCTATCAGACGAAAGACCGTATAAACTGCATTAGCCTATAGTTCAGCATAAACCGGTTTTTCTGGAGGAAAACTGACGAAATACCTTCGTTTGATACTTTTGCCTATCGTATAGTCTTCTTTCACGCATTTTCGACTGTTTAAATCTTATATTGTAGTTGTTAGCCTGAACTCCTCCAATCAGAGCGCAGGAAGCAAAAGGCAAAGAATAAGCATCATCACCATTCCATTACTCGATCTATTTTTAGCGATGTATCTCCAAATATTGCATTCCCTCTTTACATTTTGTGGATTTTGTTCATGCTGAAAAACAACCCTGTATTCGGAGAAAGGGTGTCGTTCGGCAGGTTTGAGATGCAATAGCTTATACTTCAGAAGATACGGTCTTTCGTCTGATAGCGGCTTTAGATATGTATTACATGCTATTGTGACAGGACGAAACTTGATAGGGTTTTTATGTAATTTGGGAATGAGAGCTAAGTAGGGAAATTTAAAATTCTTGATTGTAAGACCAGTTTTTTTATATAAAGCAGTAATTCGATTTTTAATTTCCCGTTCACTGACATTTAAAGGTTTTTATAAATTGATGTCATTATAAGACTGAATTAATAAATCGTAATAGTATTTTTTACAAGTAAAAGCATAATTAGATGCAACTTTATCTAAATAGGAAATTACATAATTATTTTGTAGATCATTAATAGCACATTTTAATAAACGCATATTTAAATGTTGGCCTGTATATTGATGTGGATAATAACTAAGAAAATGCAATATATATTTATCTTTCCATTCATCAAATGAACATAATGGTAAACTATATTTTACAGCCATTTTATATATGAAACAGTCCAGATTAGTTTTAATAGAAGTTTTAATATTTCAGTTTTTTTCAATTTTAAAATTTGTGCCCAATTTCATAAATTTTTTTAAAGTAGAATTCTTTACAATATCTAAATTACCAGTTACAATATGATGTAGTTTTTAATTGTGATTTGGTTTTTCTTATAAATTGTTTTAAAGGTTTTTATTTGGGATTTATTCCTTATTTTGCCATTTTTTTGTAAGTTTATTCTAAGTTTTGACAAAGTATCCGGTATCCGGGAGTGTTGACCGGTCGTAAAACATGTTTAACCGGAGTGGGGTGGTCACAACTCCCCCCTGCCATTTAGATCTCCATTTTTTCTTTCGCTCCTCTTCAGTTTCATATGTTGACGTTTTTCTTTTTCATTCTATTTAGATTTATATTGTACATTAGCAAGGAGCAGCATTGCGCTCATCTAATGTTACTTTTTTGTATTTATAATTAAAGTTTCCACATTCCTACATTTGTACAATATATATATATTAATATTAATAAATAAAAGTCACTAGTTATAGACATAAAAATCTCTTTGAAATAAGCCAAATAATAATAAGAGGGAACAGTATATAACAAATATTTAATAATTGTTCTTGTAAAGACAAATCTATATTCGAAATCATTGTATTTATTACATTAGTATCTGAAATATTTTTTATTTTATTTTAATTTATTTTTTAATAATATCTACATTTTGTGCGCACATTAAAAATTTTCTTTGTGTAAAGTTTTAAATTTTTTAAAAAATAATTGTCTTGGATATTTTTATTATACACATGCAGTGAAAATCTCTAATAATTATTATATTGACATTTCTTGAAAATTATTAAAAAAAATAATAAAATAAATATTTAAAAGTTTTGGGGGAAAAAGTTTTGATGCTCCCTGCTAATTCTTATTTTTTTCCCCTTATCTTTTTGCTCCATTTGAGGCCGAAAGGTTCTGTTCTCTAAGCTGGTAGAGGGGAGATGCCGGGTTCAAAGCTATGTTGCGATCGTCGATCCGGCCATTCTGATTTATTCGCGATCTTTTCCAATACTTGCATAAATACGGGATAGAAAAAAAATTATTTATATTATCCCTACTAGTTAAAACAGGGTATTATTTTTTATTTATTATTATTATTTTTAATATCTACGCTTTGTACTCAAACAAAAAATTTCCTTAAAAAAAATTATAATTTGTTTCTTACTTTTCTTTCCTTTCCTTTTTTTTTTTTTTTTTTTTTAATTTTGCTTTTTGATTACTGTTTTACACACACACAAATATATAATTATAGATCTGCAAGGAAATATAGTAATCAGATAAAATATTTAAATGCTATTGTGTTCACTCAGACATATACATATATCTTTATAAAAATAGAAAAATGAATTTAGTAAGCCACAAAACGTATAAATATACCAAAAACCTACAATGATTTTCTTTCTTTCTTTCTTTCTTTCTTTCTTTTTTTTTTTTTTTTTGAATGGGTACAATATTTCCCTTACATAGTATTTGTTTGGAAATTTAAAAATGAATTCAGGAGATTTTAAAACGTATAGATATACCACATTCTCATAGTTTGATTTTCTTTATAATTAAAAGCATTTTCTAACATAGTTTTATATGACTTTTTTAACTTCTCAACATATACTAAAATGATAAATCTTTATTTGGGAATAACAGTCCTAAAATAGTACACTAATGAAAAAGGCAAATTATGGACATTATAATAATTTTTACTTTTCGTACATACATACTTGAGGAAAATATTGTAATCACGTCAAAAATCCGACTTTGAAATTCTAATGCTTCTGTATGTTTTGAGGTCCCCTAAATTCAGTGACTATAGATTTTTTTTTTCATAGTCTCAGAATTATAAAAAACCTGTATGCATTGGCATTGCACTGAAACAATATTACGTATATTAAAATTTTACTAAGACTATTTAAATTAAATAAAATTTAAAATTTTTAATATTTTAAAAATGTTTCCTACTAACAAATTTTTCTTTACTTCGTTCGATTTTAAAGTATTGCAATTTAAAATTATGTGGTTTTGTGGCTTAAGGCTGATTAATACACTTGGGTCGTAGGTCTTCGTAGTTGTCTTTGTAAGGGATGGGAGACCCAGCCCAGTAATTATGTTAGTTTTGGAGAAAACCACGGGGAAACTCCTAACGGGTCCTGGAGAAACTGAAGCCTGGGTCGAACCTGGCACATCCTATCTACCACAATTTAATAATATAATCTAAGTATGGTGTATTCATCAATAATTTTTTTTTTTTTTTAATGTTTGAATGTTAAAGATTTGAATTAAATTTCAGCATTCAAACATTCAGTTACATTAAAAAAAAAAAAAAAAAAGAGTTCACAAAGTAATATCAAAGTATGTTTAGAATATATTGTTAATAACTGTAATAATGTAAAATCCAGTGAAAAAAATTATAAAATTAATAAGCAGGCAGCATTTAAAATATATAATTTTTTATTTAGATAGTTTTCAAGAAATTTTCATATACTTATGCAAACTTTCCTAACTGTAATGCAGTAAATAAGAAACATATATTTAAATTTATATATTTGTATATTTAAAACATTTACTATCACTGTAAATTGTGTCGGATGTTTCAAGATTCTCTTACTTTGACACGATTTAAAAAAAATTCCCTTGCCTTTACAGAAAAATACTAAAATGCACTCTATTTCATCATATATACATATATATATATAAATAGTACTTTCGAATTTAACTCGTTTATTACAAAGGAATGGTTTTAAAAAATTATTATTAGGCATTAGTATATCAAATCATCATTAAAGGGCGCGAATATCACGATGAATAAACGATCTTTTTATTGTATTTTTTATGATGAAAACATCTTGACAACATGTATAATTATACATGCATTGATACAATATTATGCCCATTCAAAAAAAAAAAAAAAAAAAAAAAAAAAATCGACATTTTAATGAGATTTTAGCGTGAACTGCAAATTCATATATAAAATGTTATTCATATGACCGGACCTTTAAATTAGCGAAGCGATGAAGAAACGATTTTTTTAATTATATTTTTTGTTGTGAAAACATTCTGATAAGCATATAAGTCTACATGCACTGATATTAATTATTATGCATATTCAAAAAAAATATTTCGGCATTTTAATGAGTTTACAGCATTAATTACAAATGCTTCTGTATAATGTTATTCCTATGGCTAGACCTTTAAATCAGGCGAAACAGAGACTTGTATACAGCGCCAATTGCTGGGTAGCGGTGAAATATGTAAGTTCTCGTTGTACGGTCTTTTCGCCTTGTCTGAACAGCCGCTATTGAATCGCAGGCAGCCATGGCTAGATAAAGGGTTAACGCATATTTCAATATCCCTGTACTGCATACAGTACACAAAATAAGGAAATTGATATCTACTAGCAAACCCGTGTGAATTTTTCGCACTTTATTTCTTTTCTTATTTACCTTTAAAATTTGAAACTGATAAATGTTATACCAATTTCCCCACCTAATTAAAATTTTAATTTACCAGAAGCCAAATTATTATTTGAACCAAATTAATATTGTACAATAGTGAAATCAAAATCATTCAAAGAAAGGTTTCAGAATAAAATTCATGGTTCACGACCCAGTGTTCATACTTCCACAGGCAGTACAGTTTCAGGTTTCAGTATAGGACTCCCACGACGCTTTTTAAATTTTTGTCGCCATGTTTGCCATGACTTTTTATTTTGGTATAATTTTTTGTTAAAGAAAAAACTAATTCCTATTTTGATTATATTTTTTATGATCGTGTTTATTAATCAATTTATGATAATAATTCATAGTCTGTTTACATTTTTAAAGTAGTTCTAGGTTTAAAAGGACGCTTGCAAAGATTCTGTAGAAGCAACTGTTAAAAATATATTTTTCCGCAAAATAATCTCATCAGATATGTCATCACTTTTTCTTATTACTTTATTGAGCTGAGTTCGCGTGCTTAAATATTGTCCATGTATAAATATTATTTTTTATCCTCGCGTATTTTATTAATTACACCACTATCGTACCGTTTCGACAAAAAATAATTGAAACTGGTCCACGTTAGAGGAATATTATATAGATTATTTAGATATATAAAACTTTTTATCCTGTAGAATAAAGTATTAATTATTATTTTACAAGGTCTCACAAAGTTGTTAATTCACGTTATGTGATATTAATGAAAATTTCGCAAAGTAAATATTTAATGTTATGGGGAACCCCCCCCCCCCCTTTTTTTTTTTTTTTTTTTTTTTTTTTTTTTAAGTGCACTATATGGTGAGCAAGCAAGTTTTGGACAATATACGGGGATACCTAAATTCATTCTTTTTAATCCCTTTTCTGTACAAATAAAGCTTTAAAGTTGCTTTAGCAAGACTCTTCCATTTATAGTTAAAAACTAAGTATTTTTATAGCCTCGCTACATTTGGACAATCATACAGGATTACACAAAAGCAATGAGTGCAGTTTTTCTTTAAAAGTAATGCCATAAGGACATTTTTCTTCCATAATAAAAAAAAATTGTTTAGGCTTTTTCACGTAATTAAAGTATATTTAAAAGTTCATTGTTGTGATGGGCGAGGAGAAGCTGCCAAATGCTTATAATCTACGCAAGCCCCGTATTTTTTTTTTTTTTTTATAGGTTTTAACTTGCTAAGTTCAAATATTTTAAAACTTAGGTTTATTCATAACTAATGATCTTTTGCCTATTTTAAGTATTCTTACTTTCTTCTATATTCAATAGAAGAAAGTATTGGATTTGTAAAAATTTTCGACCTCGGGTTTTTGATGGATTTACACGTTTTGAGAGCTGTAGAACACGATTTGACCATTTTTAGAAAATGTCTGTCTCTCTCTGTGTGTGACAAAATTTTGTGGCGGCTGTATCTCGGGTGCTACTGCGCAGAATTTCATACAAATTTGTATGTAGTTATACATTGACATAAATTATTTTCTATCAACTTTTGGTAAAATTGTCTAACAGCTTGTGTTGCCGTCCCGCTTTTTCTAAATTTTTAACATGGTGTCATAGGACAAAATTTTGTATAAATGTGCATAAAGAGAATTATTTTTTTAATAATCATTATGAAATTGAAAAGAGTTTTTTGTGATAGTCAACTGGGGAAAAAAATTGTGTACGTAGGATCCTCGCCTCCCTCCCCCCTGAAGGGAAGCCCCCCCCCCCCTCGTGGGGAGTAAATTTTCATAATGGGTATCTTTCAAAAGAGCTCGCCAATACCTACCCCCCCCCCCATTAAAAAAATGTAATATTGAGAATAAAATTGACTTTTTTTGAATATTTAGTGTTATACTACTTTTCTAATATGAAAGTCGTCTGCATTATCATGGAAGATAATTTTTTTAAATAATTTTAATAAATTATTTTTACTGAGTGAATTTGTATAGGAAAATATAGAAGAAAGTCATGTGGTGGCCACAACACACTAGTTACTATAGTAGTTTATTTAAAATCTATTTTTATTTATTTATTGTTTGAGGGTCTTTTTGTCTATCTTAAGTTTTATGAAATGACTGTAGCAGAAAGCTTCTATGTTCTCTGAGATCCTTTCTTAACTTTAAAATTTCAAATTTGAACTCTTTAAAAAAAATTTCGGGTAGACGATAAGTATAAAGTTCACTCCCAGGTCTTGCTATTCCGCTAACTTCTCGAAGTGTTCCGTGGTTTGCTCCGAAACCCGTGTAAATACATACAGAGAAAGACCCTTTAGAAACACCCTATGAGGAGCACTCCAGCCAATCCTAAAACCCTCGTTTAGTTTATCGTCCTTAATGTTTAACTTTACCTCAATTATTCATAAATTTACTTAATTATCTATATTTCTGGTGAGGAGGATCCTTTATATTTTAAGGTCCCCATCATACTATAGGTATGGGGAACTTAGGTAATCGTGAAAATTTTCGATCTCGGTTTTTTAACTTTACACGTTTTCAGTTGAGGAATACAAAAATATTAAAATGGGGATGGTGTCCGTCTGTGGGGTGTCTGTTACTTTGTCAGTCTGCGTACACGATATCTCACGAACAAAAGATCGCAGAGAGGTTGGAGCAGTTTTAAAATATTATTTGACACTGGCAAGAACCCTGTTCATTTGCAACATTGTAATTAAACTTCCGAAGTTATTTGAAGTTTACGATTTTCTTAACATCGGAGAATAGGGCAAAATCTCTCTTAAACGTGCATGAAAAGAAATATTTTTATCGTAAAGATGTAGGACCAGCTTTTAAATATCAGTTTTGATGCCGGGATGAACATCATTAACTATAAACGTAATACTTCTTTGGAAATTTAGCAAATTATTTGAAATTTACGAATTTCTTAACATGGCAGAATACGACAAAATTTCGCATAAACGTCAGTTTTGAGGGATAGTTTCATCGTAAAGATCTCAGATTACTTTTAAAATATTATATAAGATACTGGTGTAAGCATCCTTGATTATGAATTTTTCAATTTAAAAAGTTCGTAAGTAATTGGAAATTTGTTTTACTTAATATGGCAGCATAGGGCAAAATTTCGCATAAACGTCCATTTTGAGGGATATTTTCATCGTAATGATGTCAGAACACTTTTAAAATATCATTTAGGATACAGGCAAAAAATCCCTGACTATGAATTTTTTTAATTTAAAAATTTCGTTAGTTACTTGAAATTTACGATTTACTTAACATGACAGAATAGGGCAAAATTGAGCATAAACGTCTATTTTGAGGATCATAAATATATCGCACAACTTCAAAGTAACATTTATGATGCTTGTTTGAACATGACTGACTACAAATATTCTAATAGGAAAATTTCGTAAGTTATTCGTAATTTAAAATTTTATCAACATAACAAAACTGGGCGATAAATATGCATTTTGAGAATTGTTGCATTGGAAATGGTACAGTCGGTAACAAAAGTCTCCGAACACTAGCAAAAATTCATATGTAAAAAAAGTACACTTACTGCAGTTTTGTTAAATAAATCCTTGTCGAATCCTGTTCTTAGTCAAAAAACAGGATTCGAGAAGGATTTATTTAACAAAACTGTATTAAGTGTACTTTTTTTTAATATAGGAATTTTTGCTAGTGTTCGGACACTTTTGTTACCAATTGTAGCATGAAAACGAAATTACGAAATTGACCCTAAAAAATAAATTAACAGATTAGAAAATATATCGACAGGGACCGATTTACACACTTGGAGGCCCGGGGCACTCATGTTCACCGGGCCCCTTTTCCTCGTACTTTAATATTATAACAAACAAAACAAACCACATATTTTTGATTCATGCGTCCAAAAGTTCTCTCCACTTTTCATTTTATTGGTAAGAGTAAGGCTTAACTAGATCCAATGCTTGTCTATCGGATCAATGTACATCGCGCTCGTGTATCTGTACTGTGGTACGTGCCTCGATTTAGCTAGCTTTAGTAAGAGTTTGGAGTTTGGAATGCCGTATCGGTAATATGCAGTTGTATTTGTGTTTAGTGAAAGTACTGCAATTTTTTGATAAGCTGATAGTTTCCTTGAAAGATAATAACGCCGATTTATAAAACAGCGCTGCAATACCTCCCCATCCATTGATGAAAAAACAAAAAACAACTATCATTATTGAAAAATTTGGAAATCTTTCCTTTTAACTACTTTTTTAAATGTATGATGGAATTTCTTGGAGGCCCCCTCAGTGTGAGGGCCCAGGGCACGTGCCCCGAATGCCCTGCCTTAAATCAGGCACTGTATATCGAAGTGAACGGTGGATAGCCTATTAGGCAGGGATTTCATTCTGTCATTGTGTCAAGTGTTTGGTCAAATTCATTTCTCTTAACATGATTATAATCTGTCCTGCACTAGAAATTTATGAGAACATATATATGATGGGGGAACTGAGCAGAGTCCACCTATGCCAACTAGTTTTAGGTTTTAACGATAGTCGTGAAGGAAAATTATTTATTGAATTACACAGGACGAGAAAGAAAAAAAAATTAAATGGAAACATTTATTATTCCAAAATTATGTATGAAGCACTAATGTAGAATGTATGTAGAATGTTCAATATTATTGTGCTATGACTAAGGATGTGTCTTTAATGACAGCTACAGAATACAAGTTTAGATGTTAAGTGTATTTCTGTTTCGATAACTACAATATACAGTTAGCTAGAAAGTTGTATTTATTTGCATACATCCCATTGTCAATGATAACCCCCATCGGGGAAAAAAAAAAAATCATATGGATTGAGAAGAAGCAAATGAATGCAAACTTTTCTGTAATAAAATGCGACAAACAAGCGTATTATATAAGCTTTTATTGCTGGATAGTTTTTTTTTTCCTTCACACCTTGCAAATTACAACAGATAAGGTGACTTTTGTGATAAGAACAGCAGGTTATAAATTTGTCGTTTAATAGCTTTAGCTTATTCATGATCCTATAAAATGATTTCTCAGCTTTTCTGTAAAAATAATAATAAAAATCATCACGTGAAAGCAATGAACGTGTGTTATAATTTACTATTACGGAACACTCTACCTTTCTTCAAAGGCAGCTACAGACCATGTTATCCTATTTGGGGGAGGGGGGGATTCGTTCATAGAATTTACCCATTACCTAACATATTTTTCAAATTCAGTTTTCACATTCAGGAAATTAAGCTTTCAAATTATTCTTATTAAAAAAAAAAAAAAAAAATCTTTTTATTTATTTATTGAGATAGAAAATGCAAAAAGCGAACTTCCAGGCATTTTTATTTAAAAAAAAATGCATTTTTCGAAAAACATGAAGTTGAGCGGTTGGAAATTTTCTGAATATCTAAACAGGATTTTTTATTTTATTACTTGCTTCTGTATTCAACAGAAGAAAGTATTGGATTCGTAAAAATTTTCGACCTCGGGTTTTTCATAGATTTACACGTTTTGAGAGCTGTAGAACACGATTTGACCATTTTTAGAAAATGTCTGTCTCTGTGTGTGTGACAAAATTTTGTGGCAACTGTATCTCAGGAACTACTGCACATAATTACATACAAATTGGTATGTAGTTGCACCTTGACATAAATTAGGGCCTATCATAGTTTGGTAAAAATTGTCTTACATGTTGCGTTGCCATCCCGCTTTTTCTAAATTTTTTAACAAGGTGATATAGGACAAAATTTTGTATAAATGAGCATAAAGAGAATTATTTTTTAGTAATAATTATGAAATTTACAAGAATTATTTATAATAGAGAGATAGTCAACTGAGAAATTTTTTTTGTATGTGTAGGAGTCTCGCCACCCCCCTGGGGGGGGAAGTCTCCCCTCGAGGGGAGTAAATTTTCAAGATGGGTATCTTTCCAAAGGTCTTGTCAATACCTTTAAAACGAATGGTTGAACTATAAATCTGTGATAATTTTAAACAAAGTTATCGGTTTTTTTTTTCTACTTTTAACGAAAAGGATCAATCGCTCAACAGGTGGCGCTGTGATCGTAATTTTTCTAAATTTTTAACATGGCAGATAGGACAAAATTTCGTATAAATGTACATAATGAGAATTATTCTTAACCTGTGATTGTAAAAGTAATATGAATTATTGATAATAGTAGTAGTTAATTTGGGAAAAAAATTTGTGCATGTAGCAGTATCGCTTCCTCCCCCTAAAAAAAAAAAAAATTGGGAAAAAATAGTTTTTTTTTTTTTTTTTTTTTTCTTTTATGTTACTGAGTGAATTTGTATAGGAAAATATAGAAGAAAGTCTTGTGGTGGCCACAACATACTAGTTTTTTTTTTTTCTTTCTTTCTTTTTTTTTTTTTTTTAAAGCTAGGCAATAAAGAAAATCTTATCAAATTTCTCCATAGGATAATTTGGGATTTTGCTGCTAGAGACAGGTAATCTTAAGATAAGATGTGCTTTATTATCTTGAACTAAAAATTCAGATTTACGTAAAAAAAAAAAAAAGTTATTTATATTTTTACTTTTTAATAATCAATGTTTTACTTTATATATAAAAATAATAGATAACGTAATAAAATTTAATCTTAAAATTTAGCAATTAATAGAACTAAAGCAATAACAGCACACAAAAATATAGAACTGAATTTAACATAGAGGAAAGAATGACACAAAAAGTTGCGATATACATACATACACATGGTGGCCATAATTAAACTGCAAGTGTTCAAGGGGTGCTGGAGAGAAAACTACTGGGAATATTCCAGTGAAATTTGGTATCTACACGTTTCAGAAAATGCGCAAATCAAATATGAAAAAAAAAAAAAAATCGCTATTTTCACCCGATAGATGGCGCTGTACCGCATTTCAACGCTCACCGGAGGCATATACAACTTCCAAAACCGATAGGCAGAGCATAATGACATTCAAAGAGGCATATAAACACTATAAAACAGCACTTACAGTTTATCAAAATTTATGGATTGTTTAATTTGTGATCTTACTTTACGTTAATTTTTGATTACATGATACAGTAAAAATTTAATTACTGAAGCGAATTGTATGGAATTTATATACATATATATATATATACACAAAAACGCATTTTTTAAGGTAGAAAAAACTTCGTAAACAAACAATAAATTGCAAAAAACACACCAATAGTTTTGAATCGATATAGTCAAACACGACTATTCATCAGGGAAGGGGTGAAGGAAACAAGCGTGCAAAATAATTGTAGGGATGCATGCTATGTTAGTTACACACAGAGATGAGGTTGAATTTTTTTTCTTCCCATACAGAAATCTTTATCTTATCTTTACTTGTTATTAAATACAATAATTTTTGTTGGAAAATAGTGGTAGCAAAATAAAGTTTAAATTTCATCACAGTGTGTGATTACTAGGACATGCGCCATTGATTTATCCTGTAGCACATATATAGCTACATTTTATGCAGACGCACTATTTACCACACATGCGAACATGTTTCACGCGTGTCCACTTTTTTTCGCCTGATGAAGAGTTTTTCTTAATTATTTCGACTTAAATAATTCTGGCGTTGCTTTTGAATTTATGGTGTTTAATTAGAAAGTCTTTATTTATCATTCAACACTAGTATTCCCCCCCCCCTTTTTTTATTCAAAAGTATTTATCCCTATCAATAGTCAGTTGTTCTGCTCTCAAAGCGGGTATAGACGGAAGGTGCTGGGTTCGGAGCCGGCTCCCGCTCGGTGATCTAGCCGTTCGGAGTTTTCCACCAAACTCGATTGAATACTGGCTTGAGAACCCCTTAGAAAGACCATAAAGGGTAAGATAAGGCTCCTATTACATATGAGTTGCTTCATTCGGCACTTTCTTGCCTTAATGTTGTCACGTGTACTCGGTGAGTCCGTAGAATATTACGCAGTAGCCACAGTTTCGGTCTTTGTGTGCTACTTCTGAGGTTTTTTTTTTTTTTTTTTTTTTTTTTTTTTTTTTTTAATGCAATTTTAACTTAACAAAATGTAATATAAGAGATTGCCAAGCAATGATTTGCTCAAATCACTCCAGGAAATGACGTAAAATGTTTATTTCCCTCAAATCGTATGAGGTGAACATAGCCACAATAAATGAATCAAGCTTAAAAGCTGGCAGCTGATGCGTCGGCCTGTATTATATATATTCTTCGACTACATTTCATGAAATCATGGAAGCATCTGCGCAAGTGCTAACTCAACGAGTTCAATGCTAAAATAGGGGTGACAGTCATCTGACTCAGAGAAAATAAGCAATAACAGAGCGCGGAATTAATGGATGTTTTCCAAATTTCAAACTGTCGGTTAAGTTGGCATCCCTCCAACATATTGGACGCGTCCTCACTGCTAGTTTTAGGATATGTGGCCGCACTGTAGAAATCCTAACACAGGTTATTCCTTTCATTGTCCCACGTCTATAAATAATCTGCCTTAATTCCTACTCAAGGAAAAAATCGGATTTGATAAACTATGGTTGGGCAGTGCATAACAATCTTATCTTTTACGAGTGTACAATCTTGTTTAACGATATATAATAAACAAGATTGTACAGTCGAGTAAAGGATATGTGTACACTATTTACCAGCTTTGCTACAAATTATGTAAAGATTAAATTAGTAGAAATCGAGGTAAAAAACTTTCAACTCTTTAATGATATGGATGAATAAAGTTTTAAATTTTGTCCGTATATTAAATTTTAATCAACTTTAATATTTTCAATAGTAACATAAATTTGATAAGTACTTTAGTGGGTCTGCGCCCGCCTATGCACTTGATTTTTACGCATGCATTTCCAAATTTGGTTCTCCAATTGCTTCTAATTACTAAACATTGGTATACATGACATTTAATACAAATGGCATCCTCTTTTATGTCACGATATTTGCATGTTTTTGAAGTCCAAGAAATTAAAAATGACATCGTAATTCTTTCATTCAAATTTTATAACCACGTGTCTGTTTTATTATTTTATATTAATTTCTCGTAACGTAGTGAAATTCTATATATTTAATTTCACCTGACGAAGTATTTTTTTTTTTTTTTTTCTTAAATTCGATGAATGAATTTTCCAAAAGCAAATAAACCATGGATAAGATTTTTCTTTTTCTGAATACATTGTTTTAATGCAAGTCTTTCCGTTGAATTAACCATTATTTCAATGCGCGCATGTAGATAATTTTTCTTATTCCATTGTTTTAGCTATGACATCAGTATCAGCGTTAATTAATGAAACTTGGGTTTTATTAAGATTATTTCATCATTGAATTTTATATCTATGCATAAAATTTCGTTTTTATCAAGGATTTTGTAATTGGATATTTATAATTTTGACCTTTTTAAAATGTTTATTTTTGATGTCCGAACATACTTATGTACAAGGAAAGTATTGCAATCATGAAAAAAATTGATAAGAGGCTATTGGTGTATCTAGACATTCCGTTCACCCGTTTACGCTGTAGGATGCTGTTTATAGGGGAAGTTTAATTATTATCACTCTGTATTTCAGAAAAATTATTTTTGAATAGTTCCAAATGTTCCATAGTGCTCTATCCTCTATAGAGCACTATAATTTTGATATGCTTTAATGATGAAGAAACATCTCTATCTGTAGTATTTAGGCTGGAATTGCGGTGCCTCGTTCTTAAGTCTGATCTTAAATCTTACGAACTTTCGTAGAATGCGTGTGGTTACGATTGATCTTAACTTGGTATTGCGGTGCCTCAAGCGTAAATCCCTGGCGGCAGAAACGAGTTAGCCAATTGTAGACGCCGAGCGACCTCCGTTGTGATCGCGCGCGCATCCAGTTAAGATTCGACTTAAGATGGCTCTGAAGTCGACGTAAGACAGTGAGACACTGCAGTAAGACTTGCGTTTTGTTTACATCTTAAAACAGAGTTTGTGCGTAAGGTAGTGTTGAGCGAGGCACCGCAATCCTAGCCTTAGTTTCTTTCTTTTCTAATGTATACAATATCCCTGAATTGAATTCATCAATAATGGAAATTTTTTCGTTGAAGATGTAAATAATTGTTTAAAACCTGTTTTAAATAAATCTTTTCCTGTTTTTTTGAGAGTGAAGACCACGGATTAGGATACAGGATGATAAACCAGATAGGGCGGTCAGCGTGGGGAACGGAGCTTTATTTTCCGCATTAATTCAGCCGAGCAGAGTAAGCGATCCGATCGCCGATTTGGTCGCCCTCTATCTGTAAGATGAAAATTACTACCTTTCCGTAACATTAGTAATACATCCTTCTCTTTTAATCCGTGGTGAAGACGTTTAATCCGCGTTTGTAATGATCGATAGATGGCGCTCTCTGAACTGCAGTTGTTAGTAAATATAATAGCCACGTGGATTAATAATTGTTCTTTCTCCGCCCTTATATCATGGAAAATCGATTGCATAATATGATGATATGCAGTGGTGTGATAATTTCACCTTAGCCCACCAGAGGGCGAGCATTTCATTACAATCGCGGATTGTTAAGCATGCAGTAACGGCTTTTCATAAAAATCTGATAAATAACCACCATGGAGTTATGTTATGAGGCATGCAGCAAAAATAAAAAAAAGTTTAATCTAATTTAAATAAGTATTACTCTCTTGAAATGGATGTGAAGCCTTATACTTGTGAAATATGCAATAAATGTTTTTCTCTAAAATCTTATCTAAATAAGCACCAACTTAGACACACTGGTGAAAAGCCTTTCAAATGTGAAATATGCGGTAAAAAATTTTCTCTAAAATGTAATCTAAAATTACACCGACTTAGTCACACTGGAGAAAAGCCTTTCAATTGTGAAATATGCGATAAAGAATTTTCTCGAAAATCTAATCTAAATAGGCACCAACTAATTCACATTAGTGAGAAGCCTTTCACTTGCAATATATGCAATAAAAGATTTTCCTCCAAAGCTTACCTCAATAAACATACAATTTTTCATACTGGAGAGATGCCTTTTAAATGCAAAACATGCAGTAAAGGTTTTTATAAAAAATATGATTTAAATAATCATCTTCTTGTGCATATTGCTAAGAACTTGTGAAAATATACAATAAATAGTTTTCTGAAAAAAAAAAAAAAAAAAAAAAAAAAAAGCATATTTTCATTTAAATGACAAATGCCATTCAGATGTATGAAATGACAAAGTATATCTATAATCTTTATAAAGAATTTAAATATTTTCTTATGCTAAGTAATAAAATACGTTGTTAAGTGTGTGTTAATGTTTCTACATAAATATGTATTAAACGAGGATGTTTGATGGCATTCTTTGATGTTTGAAATTAAAAAAATTTCCGTTAAATCTTATACAAGCATTGTAAAGGACACTTTGAATGGACGATTGAATGAAATGTTTTATATTCAGTTGCATTCTAATCAGCACCTATGACTTCAAATCTACAATATGACTGAGATTTGGGAAATATGCAAATAAAGCATATTTGTTGTCAGTTTAATAAGAAGCATTTTACGTTTGAGCATAGAGTAATGCAATGAAGCACTTTTTGCATTGTTTCGTTAATGCTCTCGGTTTTTGCATACGTAGAATGAAAATTTTCATTAAATATTTAATAATGTATTTTCTCTAAAATGTTTGCCAGATTTGCCCCTTCAAGTGCCGATGTATTGTTTTAAGTTATATAGTAATTTTGCTGTTTGTAACTTTTATTTTTTATGTATCTTAAAAAGGTGTTCTATAGAAGAACATTATAAGTAATATAGTCAACTTCCTTTAATATGCAGACCTTTAACTCACAAATCTCTTCGCCCCACAGCTGATTTTTTAATGAAAAGAAACAAATTTTTAACAATAATTAACAAATAAATTTTTTTATTTATTATCCTTCATTTCATACAGACTACCCATTAGGTTGATCCAAAGAATGAGGAAAGTATATTAAAATAAAAAAAAGGAAAATATAAACGAAACAATCTATAATCTGCAAATTCCTATAATCTACAGTCGTTACTCAAAACATTTATGGATGAGAGGGTGTGATTGTATTTAATTATCAGGAAACATAAACTAGATCTTCATTTTGTATTTTGCTGCCTAAAACTTGTACAAAACAAGAATAAGCAAATGCTGAAATTTAGCTTTTAGTTACTTTCATTCAGTTTACTTTATCTAATTGATTGCTCAACATAAAATATAACATTTTCTTAAATTGGAACAGTAAAATGTAAACAGTACAGGGATTAAAATATCCCTTTCTTACTTATTATTTTGTAATGTCAGAAAGTGGTGAACATGTGTTGCTGATTAGGAATATTAAAGAAAATTTCATTTGTAATTATGCTTGTGTGGCGATTCATTTTTTTTAATTTTTCAAAAAAGAGAACATCTTAAGAGACATCTACAAATATAAATTCACCTCTATTACATTCATTTCAAATAAACTGAAATTATGTTTGACATAGATTCCAAGTTAAAATTACTTAATTGATAATATGAATCTACACGTAAATACCGATGAGAAATCATACGTTTGTAAACAATCCTCTGAAGTATTTTCTCAAAAGAGCAGTTTGATAAAACATCTTGTTCATACAGGAGAAAAACCACATGTGTGTGAAGAATGTTCTAAAGGATTTTCTCGAATAGGTGATTTAAAGAGGCATTTTCGCGTTCATACAGGAGAAAAACCATATGTGTGTGAAGAATGTTCCAAAAGATTTTCAACGAAGAATAATTTAAAAGAACATCTTAGAATTCATACAGAAGAAAAGCCATATGTGTGTGAAGAATGTTTCAAAGAATTTTCTGCTAAGGGAAGTCTAATAACACATCTTCGCATTCATACAGGTGAAAAACCATATGTGTGTGAAGAATGTTTTAAAGGATTTTCTTCCGGGGGCAATTTAAGAAAACATCTTCGCGTTCATACAGGAGAAAAACCACATGTGTGTAAAGAATGTTCTAAAAGATTTTCTCGATTAGGTGATCTAAAGAGGCATTTTCGCGTTCATACAGGAGAAAAACCATATGTGTGTGAAGAATGTTCCAAAAGATTTTCAATGAAGAATAATTTAAAAGAACATCTTAGAATTCATACTGAAGAAAAGCCATATGTGTGTGAAGAATGTTTCAAAGAATTTTCTGCTAAGGGAAGTCTAATAACACATCTTCGCATTCATACAGGAGAAAAACCATATGTGTGTGAAGAATGTTTTAAAAGATTTTCTTCCGGGAGCAATTTAAGAAAACATCTTCGCATTCATACCGGAGAAAAACCGCATGCCTGTGAAGAATGTTCTAAAGTATTTTCTCATAAAAGCCATTTAATGTCACATCTTCGCGTTCATACAGGAGAAAAACCATATGTGTGTGAAGAATGTTCTAAAGAATTTTCCTCCGGGAGCAATTTAAGAAAACATCTTCGCATTCATACTGGAGAAAAACAGCATGCCTGTGAAGAATGTTCTAAAGCGTTTTCTTCTAAAAGCCATTTAATGAGACATCTTCGCGTTCATACAGGAGAAAAACCATATGTGTGTGAAGAATGTTCTAAAGGATTTTCTCATACGAATAGTTTAAAATATCATCTTCGCATTCATGCAGGTGGAAAACCATAGTGTGTGAAGTTATGCTCTAATTATTTTTTTTTTTCCATAAAAGATCATTTTATGTACAAAAGTGTGAATGTATACCAAAAGTGCGAGCCAACAACTCATATTAGTAGAGACGGTTACTGAATATTGAAGAAAAGATAATCCAAATTTTGAGTACAGCAGTCTAATATAATCTAACAGAAATCTGGAGTGACTCCACTCGACATTTCGAATATTAAATAATCAACGCTTGTATAAATAAAGTAAGAGAAAATTATAATAGGGTGTATGAGTACTTTTTTTCATATACTATGTTGTTTAACTTAATGCTATTGCTCTTCAAATAATTTGAACTCATAGATCATAATGATAAATTTTCTTTGTGGCATTGTAAAAATCTAAAAGTTCTAGACTCACTAAAATTTATCAAGTTCGTGCAATGGTTGCCTATAACAAGCATATAAATTTTCAGATCAATCGGATATGAGGTATTTAGAAGCTATCGCATTTTAAATAGTTTTCCATAAACGACAATGATAAAGTATTTTTCTTTGTGTCCCTGTGTAAAAGTGTATAAGTCTTAGATTTACCAAAACTTCTAAGGTTTATGTGACTGTAGCCTGTAACATGTGTACGAATTTTCAGTTCATTCAAATAAGGAGTTTAGACACAATCGCACTTCAAATAATTTGAGTCCATAGGGCATAATGATAACGAATTTTTCCTTGTGTCCCTGTAAAAAACCTAAGTTCTAGATTCACCAAAATCATTAGGGTTCGTGCTATACTGCCCTATCCGCGTTTGTAATGATCGATAGATGGCGCTCTCTGAACTGCAGTTGTTAGTAAATATAATAGCCACGTGTATTTATTATTGTTCTTTCTCCGCCATTACATCATGGAAAATCGATTGCATAATATGATGATATGCAGTGGTGTGATAATTTCACCTTAGTCCACCAAAGGGCGAGCATTTCATTACAATCGCGGATAACATACGTACCAACTTTCAGCTCATTTAAGTAAGACATTTAAACGCAATCTTACTTTAAAAAATTTGGGCCTATAGGGCGTAATGATAAAGAATTATCCTTTGTGTTTCTCTAAAAAAACTAAGCGCTA
Organism: Salticus scenicus; assembly: GCA_963930645.1. Taxonomy (NCBI): domain Eukaryota; kingdom Metazoa; phylum Arthropoda; class Arachnida; order Araneae; family Salticidae; genus Salticus; species Salticus scenicus. The sequence goes on along the minus strand of OZ005662.1, from coordinate 12,276,585 downwards.
CATTGTTCAAAATTCTTACAGTTAGTGTGACGGTGATCTATATCATGTGTAAAATTTCAGCTCAATCGAATATAGTATTTAGATGCTATCACACTTTAAATAAATTCAGCTTATAAGGCATAATGATAAAGAATTTTTCGTTGTGTCCCTGTAAAGAAAACTATACACGCTAGATTTACCAAAATTTATGAACGTCGTGCAACGGTTACCTATAGCATGTGTATAAACTTTCAGCTCAGTTGAGTGAGACGTTTAGTCGCTATCACAGTTTAAAAAATTTGGACCCATATAGAACATAATGCTAAAGAATTTTTTTTTTTTTTTTGTGTCCCTGTAAAAAAAAAAACTGTAAACGCTAGATTCACCAAAATTTATACAGTTCGTACGACGGTGACTCATAACATGCGTATAAATTTTCAGCTCACTCGGGTAAGATATTTAGATACAATCGCACTTTAAAAAATTTGGGCCCATTGACCATAATAATAAAGAATTTTTATTTGTGTCTCTGTAAAAAAACTATGTGCTAGATTCACCAAAATCAATAGGGTTCGTGCTATGGTGACCTATAACACACGTACCATCTTTCAGCTCATTCGAAAAAAGCGTTTAGCCGCTATCATGTTCACTTAGATACACACGTACATCACCGTAAAAACAGTAAATATGAATTCTGGGGACCCCCAAAACAAGTAGAAACACCAAAATCGCAAACACTGATTTCTGACGTTATTACATTACTTTCCTCACTACGGTGTTCAGAAAGTAAAAAAGGCTGAGATAGATTAGTAATAGTTATTGTATGTGTTAAGAAATTAAGAGATGCGGAGGAAGTACTGACACTGAGTATCATCTGCCGATGCCTAAACAACGATGACGAAAGCTTTAAAATAACACGAGAACAATGAATTCTGTTGTCACGTGGTCTTATGTGGACAATTACAACACTTGCTTATCGCTACTAAAATATCTATATTAATAAAATCAGACTTTTGTCTGTAAATTTGTCAGAATCAAAAAAATTTTGCAATATCTTCACGTTTCATACACCATGAAAGCCAAAAATAACTTCAGAAAATTCTGTCTGTGTGTGTCATTGTGACTGTAACGCTGATTTTGTCCGGGTGTCACTTGAGAACGGCTATACGGAATTCAACGGCGCTTGGCAGAAATTTAGATCTTTACCCAACTTAAACTTATATCTATTAACTTTTTCGAAATTTTCCTTCGTTACCCTCCAGGGAAACGTGGGGGGGGGGGCGAAAGTAAAAAACAGGTTTGTAAGCATAACACGGCTCCAAATTACTTCACAGCTTAGAATATTTCCAAAAACAGTTTGTTCTTTTGGGATTTGAAATTTTTTTTTTTTTTTTTTTTGGGGGGGGGGGGGGGGAGGCGTGTTACGAGGGGGAAAATCGGGACAACCCTTTTAGCGCTAAATTTGTCCTGAAAAATTTATGAGAGCTGCGGTCACGAATTTTGGTTCTTGAATTACTTATATGTATCTGACACCTAAAGTAACGGGATTTATCGAAATTAACCCTGTTCCCCCTTTGGGTGGACAGAAGGCAAAAACACCTTTGTAAGCATAACTTGGCTCCAAATTACTTCACACTGAAGAAATTGCACATGGGGAGACTACACATGACTACACTACAACATTATCTGTGATTTAGGGAATTTCGATTTTTAAGGGTAGGGATGGGGGAAAATCGCTTTTTGGCGGGAAATTTTGCAAATTCCGGATTTTTGAGTTGCCTTGGACTCAAAGTTGCAAGCTGGAAAAACCTTTACCGAACACAACGAGAACTTTAATAATAATTAATAATGACATTGGATTTGGACAACTCATTTAAATATAGTGCCCAGTGAAGCGGGCAAAGCCTGCTAGTTAATAAATTTTACTACTCTAAAGAAATTTGTAGTAAAATGAAACAATGCACAAAGGTAATTTTTTTTTTTTTTTTTAAATTTTTTACTTTATTTCATTTTAAGTGGCGGGAGGCCCTGTGCGACCGCACATGTCGCACACCCCTGAGGACTGCTGTGTCCTCCGGACTATATATATATTGATGCGTGTATAAGACTTGCAGCTCTTTTACAGAGACACAAATAAAAACTTTTTCGTTTCGGCCTATGATCTCAAATTATTTGACGTTTGTTATCCCATAAATTCTAGTTTCGGTTTGATAAAGTTGTATAGTCATGTTATAAATTATCAACGGAAGAGGTTTAATTAAATTTTACGTGTAGTTTTTTTTTTTTTTTTTTTTGAGTGTAACGTTATTAAAACGAAATTTAATTATCCCCAGTCCGCAGATCGCAGTATATAAGAATTCTACTTCGTAAGCGAAAGAAGAGAGAGAAAAGGAGAAAATCCATTATGGGAAATGACGGCGAGTATTATTTATAAATATTTTACAGGGTAGCCTCGGATAATTTTCCCGTCTTGCCTGAATCAGATTTTTTCTTTTTCTTTTTTTTTTTTTTTTATCTTGTAACTGTGAAAATTTTTCATGCCTTCTTCTTTAGTTTTTTGTATGCTAATGTGACATGCATATGTAAACAGATATTATGTAAGTAAAACAACTGTGTGTGTATATGTATACTAAAATATGTGTATGTATATACTAAAATATGTGTATGTATATATATTTATATGTGTGTTCTGTCTAAATTTGTTTTATCAATTAAATCAATCAATACTGACCTACATGAAATCTCGACTGACATTACCAATCGCCTATTAATAAGCAAGCGTTACAATTTTTATAACGTGGGGTTTTAGATATTTACAACATAGACATAGTAATATACATAGATCTATCATCCCCATGTTATCGAGCAAAAAATTTTGATACCGAAAAAAAGTTCTAAAATCAGCCATTAGAGATTATTGAAAAAAAGAATTAAAAAAAAAAAAAAAAGAATTTGAAACTGTATCTGGAGTTTTTCATTCACCTTTAGTAAATTAATTATTCATAAATTTTATTTACTATTCATGTGTATTCCTGTGTGTGATTTACTCTGGGAAAGGCAGCCATTAGAGCGACTTTTCCCGAAAAAAAGGTAACTTTTTCCCTCTCGCTGAAAAAAAATCTATGTATTACTATATCTATGATTTACAAACCCAAAAATTAAATACTAAATAAAACTAAATTAGTATTTTAAATTATAGGAGTAATGTTTCAGTTCTCGGAGTAAGTATTCAGTACTTACTGTGCTGAAATAAATTTTAATCTATATGTTTAGAAGGCATATTTTATCAATAAATCAGTGCTTTAATTTATATAATGATTTCAGTTCTTTAACATTTAAATTTGAACCATTTAACAAATAAACTTTTGTGTTGAGCACATTTGATCAGAATCTTTTTGATAGTTCTCTCTAAATTTTCCCGTTTATCTTTTCCTATACCATTCTTTAAAAAATTTGCCGATGACACTATGCTCTAGATAATATGAAGCGGTGGAGATATTGGCCAATAGGAATGCTTGCAACGAGTGGGAACCAATAAGAATCGATATAAGGGTTGTTCTGTCCATTGGGGATGAATAGAAAAGAGAAAGACAACGAAAAAAGAAAAAGAATATTCTAATCGAAAATGCTCAAAGTAAAGAAGATTTTTTTTTTTTTTTAAATAAGCGTAAATGTTCTACATAAAATTTAAATTTTAAGTGTTATTAAAAGAATTAATATTTCAATCTAAAATATATTTTCTTTTTCTAGATGAAGCAAGCAAATTTAACCCAGATTCAACAGAAAGTGTTCTTGTTCCTGATGAGGAGGATGAAAGTGCGCTAAGCCTAAATACCAAAATGGAGAAAAATGAAGATATAACTTTAGAAACAGACTCGCAAATAACTAGTTCAACAAATTCGGAGTTAATTGAAGACAGTCAAAATGATGACCCAAATAGCGAACTAAAAGTTCTTGGTGAATTCAAGTCTAACCTAACACACGATGGAATGCATCATTTGGAACATCAATCTGCCGTCAGCGATTTTCCGAACAATGTAATCTCGGATATTTTGAATAAAAGTGGAGATTCGATATTCTTACAAGGCTTAAATGATAACACTAGTAAAATCCATTCAATCGATTTCGATGAAGCCACTTTGCTAAGCAAAGGAGGCCATATAGCTACTTTACAGGAGTCCTCTACAATAGGTCGTGAAATTCTAATCGATTCAGACACGAAGCAGAATACGATTCTCTCGAAATTAATCGATTCTCAGTCAAAATTGTTTGGTGACGATAGTTCTACAGATAAAGGTAGTTCTGTTCACGTAGGTCATGGCAACGAAAGTAAAATAGGAGAAGCAACTGATGAAGAAACAGCAGGTAATCCTGATATTGCTGAATTTGAAGCTAAAGAAGATGAAACTGAGAGCACTAAATTTGATACGAATGAAGAGGAGATTGAAAACATTAAATCCGGCGCAAATGAGGATAAAGCTGAAAGCACTGAATCTGAAGATATCAAAAATACTAATAATGAGTTGGCCCTTTCAAATTCGGTTAAGGATAACAACGAAAATGAAAATTCAAACACTGAACGAGAAGTTCCAAAATGTCCTGATCCTGGATGGTGTATATTTTGGTTTTTAGCTATAGATACATGTGCCAAAGATAGCCATTGCCATGGATCTCTCATATGCTGCATGATTGGCTGCCAAAAGACGTGTGTAGATCCTGAAAATTAATTTTCAAAAGAAAAAGACTTACGAGATAGGTTTATACAATTTGAACATGAAATGAGGTTTTGTAATTATTATATAGATTGTCATGCAATAATGTTTACTTTTTATGAAAAATTTTTATATTTGTACGTGAGTGAGGTTTTGTAAATTATTACATGGGGAATAAAGTCTCATTAATTTTAAGGAATATTTTTGATAAAAATACACAAACTTAGAAGTATTAAAGGAATTAGTGTATTTATAGATTTTACTGAACAGATTGAATATTAAGTGTACCGTAAAGTTCTGTCGTTTTATGTTAGTTTTAAAAATTGACACTGAAAACTTTTATCATGTACAACATTTATGAAACTTTTAAGAAAATATTTGGTGACCTTTAATAAAGGTATCAAGGTAACACTTCCTACAAGGCTTCCGAACTGAGCTTTACGTCACGGAAGATCCGCCAATTAGATTCAATCAACACTTCCTATGACATATATAGAATTGTGTGGATTGGATGTAATTGATTTGTCTAACAAGACGGGTAGCTATTTAATAATAATAAAATAGGGGTTAAATTTTATTACATAATGTTGAGTGTTAAAAATGATGTACAGTCGGTAACAAAAGTGTCCGAACACTAGCAAAAATTCCTATGTAAAAAAAGTACATTTCATACGGTTTTGTTAAATAAATCCTTGTCGAATCCTGTTCTTATGCTGACTAAGAACATGATTCGATAAGGATTTATTTAACAAAACCGTATGAAGTGTACTTTTTTTAGATATCAATTTTTGCTAATGTTCGGACACTTTTGTTACCGACTGTATAACTCAAATTTTCTATAAATCTTGACATTTCCGGAAATGGCTACGCCTTTGATAGGTATTATTAAACAAAAATTTCCAGTTTCATTTTACTCTTCAAAAGCGACAAGACCTGCCAGAATACCTAATATTTGAAACATTAAAATACTAAAGATACTGATTTCTTATACATGTATAGCAATATATAGCATGTATACAAATATAGCAGTAATGTATGAAATAATTCACATGCCCGGTATGATAAATTTACAATATCGTTATTACAGGAGCGAAGCGTGGTTCAAAAACTCTTGAAAGCGCTGAAGCGACACGCTTCCAAAAGCAGAGGGAGAACCATTTCAGCTTTTCGCTATTGCGAGATTGAGTCTGATAGACGAGAAACTGAAAATACTACTTCATTTTTTTTTTTCTATCAAAAATGAAATTGTTGTTTTAAAACTTAAATAAGGGAAGCGTCGCTTTCATGGACGCTTCGCCACCGCGTTATTAAACTGAAATTGAAAATATTAAACATGGCATTATTTATTAATACTCGCTTGATTATCACACTTAATGATATTCAAAAGGGGGGAAAAATCAGATAATTATAAATTTCACATACTGAATATAAAACAGAAAAAAATACGCTTGAAATCATAGGCGTAACCAAAGACATTATCTGGTAGGGGTTAAGGGCCCGCTTCACTCACCGCCGCCGAACGCCGAAGCCAATGTTATTCTATGGGAAATTTTTCTTTACAAATAACTTATTAACTAATACATATTTTTAAATTCTGTTTTCACATTCTGAAAATTCCCAGCTGTTAAATTGACGGACCTTTTTTAAAAAATTATTTTTTTTAATTTTTTATATTTTATTTTGAAGCTGCAAAATACGAATTTTCAATATGTGAAATTTTTTCATTTTGCAATTTCAAAAAAAAAAAAAAAAAAAAAAACATTTTTAAAAAAGGTTTGTCAATTTAACAGTTGGGCATTTTCTGATTGTGAAAGCAGAATTTAAAAATATGTATTATAGTTAATAAGTTATTTGTAAGGAAAATTTCCCCATAGAATAATATTGGATCGGGCTTCCGGCGACGGTAAGTGAAGAGGGCCGTTAAGGCGGCTTGCTGGGGGCTGAGACAGACTTATTAGTTTATTTCTATACCCAAAAAATGAAAATTAAATTTCAAAGTATTTGAGGAAAGGAAGACCCCATAGCTCCCCCCCCCTCCCCCCTGGTTACGCCCTTGCTCAAAAATCTGAAAAACAGGGGTGATAACTCTTTTAAAAGATTAAAATTACACGAAATGTGGAAATATAGTAGTTATTTAAGCAATAAAACATGCTATCATTCAATCTTATGCATAAAACGTAGTGAAACTAAGGGAAAAAATAAATTCCTGAGCATAACTGTTAATGCAATATATATATATTGCATTGGGAATTTAAGACACGAATAGTAATTCAAAGCATTTTCAGAAATATCGAAGTTTTTTTATAGCGTGGTTTTGTTAAAATATTTTAAATCTACAAGCATTAATCATTCTGTGCTGTTAATAAAAGATTGTCCAGAAATGCTTGAAATAAAAGTAACAAATTGTTTTAAATTTTATTTGCATCTATTTCTAAAACATATTTGAATTATTTATGCATAAGTAAAACTCTGCAAATGTTATGATATAAACCAGATTATAATTTCAACAGAAGAACACGCTTATTAATTTAAATGTCTTACTTTTAAATAGCGATGTGGGTAGAAATTTTGCTGCGAAACATTTTTCGGAAAATTTTAAGATTTTGTTTCCAGAAAATTTTAAAGGCCAAAAATGCAATCTTTTTAAGTAAATTTTTTACATGACGTAAATTAAACATTTTTTGTTTTTTAATTAGCCACAGTAGAGTTAATAGTTTACAGTTATGTCAGATACAGTGAGAAAAACAATTTTTTGATTAAAGATATTTACAAAGCTACCAAATTTTTTTTCAGCAACTTGCTCGAGAAGGTTAGTGTAATAGCAAGAGATTTAATGTTGCTAATCGGAATTTTGAATGTCACTTCAACAACTTTCAGTGAACATTTGGCAATATTAAATAAATAAAGGGGGGGGGGGAGGTGAATATTGATAACGAGATAAAGTAGTGATAAATGGTAATACTGACATGGTGCAACAGGAGTCATGTCTCATGTGAGATGAAACATCTATGCATTGGTTTCCTTGGTTACAGCTTATTTTCAATAAATTTCTACGGCAACTGCTTGGAGATGTACTTAGTGAAAGTCATAACCGCCAATGTTTTTGTTTACTTACGAAATTTAATATATACATATATATATAGGGTGATCAATTTAAGAGTACCCATTGGTTTTTCTTATTTCCCTTAAATATGACGGATGTGGCAACTATTTTAACACTGAACTGTAATTGTTTGAACCTTGCTTAAGTGTGGGAGACAATTTCCAACACTGTTGGACTGTTACAACTTTATTTGTGAGGTAAAACAGAAATAGAAATTCACATTTTTGTTTAATCCTGTAACTTTATTTACGAAAAACAAAATTTAATTAAAATTGTTTACATTATCATTTCTACATTACATTATCATTTCATAGGCTTTTCCAGAGAAGTCCTGCAAACATAGATAAATTAAAACAGATCATAATTGAAGAAATTTCGTTAATAACACCAACAATGCTGCGAAGTGTGTCAAAAACCTGGTTCGACACGTGTTCATGTTTGTATTCAAAATGGTGGCGAACATTTTCTGCGAGGAATGATAATGTAAAAAAAAAAATTGAATTAAATTATGTTTTTCAAAAATAAAATTATTACAGGATTAAAAAAAATCGTGCGTTTCCATTTCTGTTTTACCTCACAAACAAAGTTGTAACAGTCCAACAGTGTTGGAAATTGTCTCACAAACTTAAACAAGGTTCAAACAATCAGAATTCAATGTTAGAATAGTCGCCACATCCGTCAGATTTAAGGGTTATAAGAAAATCCCACGGGTACTCTTTTAAACTTATCACCCTGTATATATATAATTATATTTAAACCATTTTTGTTTTTACTTTTTATTTCGCATGCTCAATTTAATCGACAAAATATTTAAATACAGTTGAGGATTTTTTTTTTTTTTTTTATTTAGCTCTTTTAAAGGTTTAATTTTTCTTTATAAAAACTTTTAAACTTTGTTGTAAAATAATAATAATTAAAAAAAAATATTATGATAAATATTTGAAAAAAAAAAATTAACAATTTTTTGCGGTCATAGGGCTGTCGTGTTAGCTAATGATAAATTGCCGGACTGAAATTTTAAATGCCAAAATAGCGATTAAGGACCAAACATAGCAATCTATTGGTTCATATCACTTTGTTCACGGTGAACCACGGAAAGCTAATCCTTTATCCATTGAATCAACACTTTACTTTATCTCGTTGATTGATAAATGAATGTACTGCTGAGCTTGTATCTATTTTACAAAATATTCATTTTATAAAATGGTACGGCGATGCAGTGATGCCATATTGGGGATTTTTGAAGCTTCTGGGGACGATTTTAGGGACCAAATGTTTGTGGGGACTTTTTTTGGGGAATTCTAAAATTTTTGGGGACAAATCTGGGGAGTTCAACTTTCTGTCAATGTTGGCAACGTAATGATTTATCCCTAAGACCAGGGATTTTCAATAGCCTTATTGTTATTTGGGGACTTTTCAAAAATTGCTTTCATTTGGGGAAAAATCTGAGCTTAAATCCACTTAAATCTGCTTGATATATATATATATATATATATATATATATATATATTCTTTTGAAATTTTTTTTATTTTCCATTTTTAGTAGAAATCAAGTTGGGGATTTTTTCGAAAAAAACCCCCCTAATTTGGGGAAATTTGAAGACCTGTTTGGGGAAATAATTTTCGACCATTTGGCATCACTGCGGCGATGCTTTTCAAATCAGGCAGTAATTCTGATTTAGGTCACCTCATTGCAGTGTTGCCAGATTGGGGACTTTTTCTTTATTCAATAGCCATCACAAAATTTTAATTGTAACACTAATCACTTCGAAGATTAATTGTCTCTATATCAAACATCACTTTTCAAAATTATTGGTGAAAGTTGAATAAAAAAAATCTGGAGTGACTCCACTCGACTTTCCGAACATTGAGTAACTAACATTTTTGTAGATAAAATAAAGAAAGAGAAGTTGCTAAACAAACAAAAAAGAGAAAACCATAACAGAGTGTTTGAGTATTTTTCTCCATATATCACGTTTATTTAACGCTACTGAACTTTGAGCCCTTAGATCATAAGGATAAAGAATTTTTCGTTGTGTCCCTGTAAAAATCTATAAATGCTAGATTCACCAAAATGCTTATAGTTAGTGCAACAGTGATTTATAATATCCATACAAATTTTCAGCTCAATTGAATAAGGCGTTTAGATGCTATTGCTGGTCTTATAGGCCATAAAGATAAAGAATTTTTCTTTGTGTCCCTGAAAAAAAACTGTAAGTGCTAGATTCACCAAAATCTATACAGTTGGTTCAAATGTGACCTATAACATGTGTACAAATTCTTTGCTGAGATTAATAAGGCGTTTAGACGCTATCACACTTTTAATAATTTGGCAAAGAATTTTTTTTTGTGTCCCTGTAAAAAAACTAAGTGCTAGATTCTCCAAAATCTATACAGATTGAGTATCTGTGACCTATAATATGTGTATAAAGTTTTTGCTCAATTGAATAAGGCGTTTAGATGCTATCGCACTTTTAAGATTTTGGTCCCTTGGCCATAATGATAAAGAATTTTTCTTTGTGTCCCTGTAAAAAAACTATAAGTACTAGATTCACCAAAATCTATAGGGTTCGTACTATGGTGACTTACAATATATGTACCAACTTTCAGCTTATTCGAACAAAGCGTTTAGACGCTAGCGTGTTCACTCAGACATACACACATACATACATACACACATACATACACACATACACACATACATACACACACACATACATATATCATCGTAAAAATAGTGAAAACGGACTCGTTGGACCTCGAAACGTATAGAAACATCAAAATCTCGAATTCGGATTTTTGACATGATTACAATACTTTCCTCACTATAGTGTTCGGAAAGTAAAAATCCCCAATCTGGCAACACTTCCTCATTGTCTCTGGTTCTGAGAATGGCTCAAAAGGTTAAGACAATGTTATAATCGTGGTCAAATATTCAATCAAAGAAAAAGCAAAACTTTTCAAAAACTGTCACATGAACTGTATAAATTTCGTGTATCTAGCGCTTAGATTTTTAGAGGGATACAGCAAAAAATTGTTTATCGTTACGACCTGTGGGTTTCAAATTATTTGAAGTGCAATAGAGTTCAATTAAACAATATACCATTTGTTGAAAAATACTCAAACATAATTTTATAATTTTCTCTTATGTTTATTTAACGACTTCTCTTACTTTAAATATAATTAATTACTGTTTAAATAAATTAATGTTTAGAAAGTAGATTGGCGTCACTCCAGATTTTTAGTACGAAGAACTATTAGTCTCAATCTACGGATAAAACGTTGTCACCAGTTTTATGATGGTTGGACGTTTATCGAAAATATAATTGAATAATTTGAAAGCGATGTTATAATTGGGGGGGGGGACTAATAGTCCTCCGTACTAAACTAAATTCTGCTTTTGCCAGAATTTCTTCACAATCTTTTTTTTTTTTTGAAAGGAAAGGAAAATTAATAATAATCAGTATCGAAAAAGTTGAAGACTTTTTCTTAGACGAAAATACAATCGGTAACAAAAGTCTCCGAAGACTACGAAAAATTCCTATATAAAAAAGAGTACACTTAATACAGTTTTGTTAAATAAATCCTTGTCGAATCCTGTTCTTAGTCAATCTAAAAACAGGATTCGACAAGGATTTATTTAACAAAACTGTATTAAGTGTACTTTTTATATAGGAATTTTTGCTAGTGTTCGGAGACTTGTTATTATCGGAGACTGTACTTAATTTTTAATCATTGTCAAAAAAGTTTACGAGTTGATTTATTTATTTATTTATTTATTTTTTTTTTTTGTAAAGAAAAGAAATACATGCGTAAGTATTAAAATTTATATAAAACTTTGTGAAAAATTAAACTTGATGGTAAAACTGACGTCATTATAGCTCTAAAGGTATTTATTTTTTAATTATTTTAATTTATAAAGTGTAAAAAAGGACTTTGTTCAAATTTTTCCCACTTTAAAATTATAATGAACTGAAACGAAGTATTAAAAATTAAATAAATTCTGGAAAAAAAAAATATTCGGGGCTTTTTTTTATTATGAAAACTGAATTTAAAATAAAATCATTGAGTAATTCTAATAATTTTTCCTACATAATAAAATCAGATTAAGCTGCCCAGCAGTGATAGGTAGATTTTCTCCAAAAGCTACAAACACGTTATTTTATACAGATGACTCAAACATTATACATGCATAACAGTCATTGAATATTAATTAGCTTTATACATGTTTAAAACCATTAAATCATTAGTTCTGTGTGTTATTATCTTTTTGAATTGAATGATTATTCATATATTTCTTTGAATAATTTTGTTTACTTTTGTAGCCTTTAATGTATCAGATTTATTTCACAGAATCTTCTTAATATTGAGAACTTTCTGTTGCAAAACTTTCCAGAAAACCCATAACGCAACTTTTAACCCTTTCAGGGGCAAGCAAATTTTTCTCATTTAAAATCAACGGCCACCAGAAATCACCAAGAATATTAAGACAAGAAATAAATAAAGATATTTTGTCTGAGTTATAAAAAAAAAAAAAAAAAAAAAAAAAAAAAAAAAAATCCGGGGACAGTTTTTACAATTTTGAATTAAAATTTGTGGTTGCACTAATGCAACCATAGCCCCTGAAAGGGTTACACATAATTATACCGATACTCTCATTTACACTGTGCGTGAAACGTTTTTCAAAATTTGCATGAATACAGATAGTTGACAATAAATTTAAGAAACTTCCTTTTTCTTTTGCGAAATTATTCAAACTCTGGAGATTTCATAAATGGTGACAAATGTAGAAACATTTACACAAAATGGGAATTTTGAACCTTGAATGCTACTATTATACGCAAAAACTTTTCGCACAATTTTCATTTGAGCTAATTTTTGCTCCACATTCTGGAGGCCGAAATCCGAAAGAAGGTTGCAAAAATTGAGTCAAAGATCGTCCAAAAATCTAGTTCGCACGGTGTTTAGTACATGTCAAGGAGCACCCATTTATCGCTCTTTCACGCAGATGACGCGAAGTACCGATGATAGTAGGAAGTAGAGCTCCTCCAATACAGGCTGGCTCATCAGGCATTTTGTTTCCCACTCAGCGTTTGTTCCCCACGCGGTCCTAATTTCAAGTGTTATCAAATCACATAAAATGGAGGTTTTGCAGCCGAAAATTGCTCAAATCATACAAGAACTGCTTTTAGAACGTTTAGATTTCCAACAGATGAAGAAAGGCGACAGAAATGGGCTATTAATTGTCCAAAAGAAAATTGTACGCTTAGCTTTCAATCACAAATATGAAGTGTAATTATGATATGTTTTCTTGCCTTTTTTTGTATCAATTTTTTATTTTTATTGCTGTTTGATTATCTGAATATTGTATTTTACAACCTACACTACTTTTCAACGTGTATAAATATTTAAAATTAACTAATTTAACAGCAACAGTGATGGCTACTTTTTACAAGGGTTATAAGAAAATTTCGCCAAATATTACCGCCAAACTTATCAAGTACAAACAATAATTCGATCTTCTGTTTAAGCAAACTCGCCATTTCAGGCGATAAAGACGCTGAGTAATACGTCTGCAACTAAACGTCGCCAAACGGTATTTCGGCTGGGCAACAATGATCAGCTGTGAGTCAGCTCGTATTATAGGAGTCTTAGTAGGAAGAGAACAACTGTGAATGACTTCCCGCCAGCCCTGTGTTTTCTCGGCCTGTATAACGAGATTTCTTCTCATTGGCTTATCATAGTATGAGAAATTGCTCGCACAAATAGCTTTTTATGACTAGCCAGAAAAAGTTGCCCGTATTCCCAGTTCTTAATACACTGGCCGTTGATGTGATTTGAGCCAAAAACAAAATGACTCAAAAGTTGTGCGAAAAGTTGCTCTGTTTAAAAACATTACTTTTTACAGTATCAACGTTCAAAACATTACACAAATTGAAATATTTTCAATACGTGAACAGGAGTTCGTTCAGAGGTAAAACTGGGTGCGTTATAGAACCCTTCACAAAATTTCCTCTTAAAAAAGGATCCTTCATAATTTTTTTTAATCTTAAAAAATGATCCTTCATAAAGTTTTTTATTCAAAAAAAGGACCATGCAATTTTTTATTCTAAGAAAGGACCCTTCACAAAATTTTCATCTTAAAAACAGACCTTATATAAATCTCATTTTGAGACTAATCTTACGTAGAGCAAACAGACCGCCTGAATAATCCGACGTGCTTTGCTGTATTTCCCCAAAAAGCTTATCTCCAGTTTCTAATTTTTAAAAGGTTTCTGTGAATATGTGTGAGTTTAGTTCTATAAAATATGAACCGTCATTGTCTAAAGCGAAATAATTTTATTTTTGCAAAATTACATTTTTCTCAATTGCACAAAAATCCTAGCCGAAATGTTCAGAACTTGATTTTCACACTATTTTTTATTCATAGAATTACGTGCGTATGTTTTTCACAATTTCTCAAAATAGTATTCTATCTGAAAAGTCTGGACAAACCCCAGGTGTGAATGTGAAATAAATCTATATTATATTTATCTTTGGCTGAAATTAACACCTTTAACTGCCCCAGGCGTATATATTCGTCTCGCTATGCCGATGCGTTAACTGCTTTTGGGGTATATATGTCTTACCGAAGTACGAGCCTTTGTGTTACACTGCTACTAATGAAACTAGTCTCATAGTTTGGGGATGCAATTAAATGACTATGACAGTGTTTTCGAAGGATTTATTTGTTTCAGAGAAGATGGAGAGTGGGAGGAGCCGGAAAGGAAACGTTTCTGGAACAGTGAACGCATAACTACACTGTAAAAAAATAACTATTACCAGCTGCAAGAAACTCTCTGTAATTGGAGTAAATAATTATTTTCTCCAATCACAGAGAGTTTCTTGCAGCTGGTAATAGTTATTTTTTTACAGTGCACACTGTAAAAAAATATTTATTACTAGCTGCAACACTGTAAAAAAATAACTATTACCAGCTGCAAGAAACTCTCTGTAATTGGAGAAAATAATTATTTTCTCCAATCACAGAGAGTTTCTTGCAGCTGGTAATAGTTATTTTTTTACAGTGAAGAAACTCTCTGTAATTGGAGAAAATAATTTTCTCCAATCACAGAGAGTTTCTTGCAGCTGGTAATAGTTATATTTTTCAGTGTACATGCTCTTACACTGTAAAAAAATAACTATTACCAGCTGCATTTTCTCCAATCACAGAGAGTTTCTTGCAGTTGGTAGTAATTTTTTTACAGTGTATGCGAAAAATGGTGGCACTGGAAAGCGAATCTCGTAATTTTTCGTCGGTAGGTAAGGGGTTAATCCTGGCAGGTTTGCGCCACTCTGCTGAAACGAGAAAGAGGCCCTTACTAAAGTCATAAACTTTTGAGAACAGTTTTTTCCAAAAATCATAATGAAAGTTATATTGGAAAGATCATTAAAAAATAGATACATTATGTGGGGAAAATATTCCGAATTTTTGTTGTTTCGGAGATTTTTTAAATTAAAATAACGAAAGTGGGCGCCATCATCTTGAATGGGTTCTTCAGAAGTAAACAAATTGAATTCAGTTCATTCGATGTGATTCATTGAAAAATCTGGAGCGAATGTATGTTGAAAATTAATATGTATTTTGATTTAAAAAAAAAAGAAAGTGAAAAACTGTAGAAAGATATGCAGTGAGCGATCAAATTATTTATTACTTTTTTTTTTAATTTTTACAAGTTTTTCGATTAAAAGAAAAAAAAAAAAAAAAACTAGACAAAATGGCCTGGAACTTCAGACACGCAAAGAACATTTAAAAAACTCACATTTTCCACTATCGATTTAGGCATATATACTATATATTTTTTTTTCTCGAAAATTATTTTTTTCAGTATTTTTTTTCTTATTACTAGAACAGATTTCGGTAAAAATTTACAAAACTTGCAGAAAAATTGACAAAACATTATTCTAAAGCACAAAATTCGCATGTGTAATATCTACTGAGATATGAACATTTTATAGTAAATACATTTTTACTACGCATGCGCTATGGATACAAAAATTTTTTCTTGCATGAGTTGAAAGCTAGATATATTGAGCAACTTACGTCAAAAGTTCATTTGAACAGAGTAAAAATTAGGCAAATTGTAGGCAAAAGAACAAGCTAGATTTTAGGTATTTTCCTTAGTTGAAATTTCGTAAGTTTTTCACATGCTGCGTTTTTAATTTGACGATCCAATTATTTCAACCACCTTACAAAAGATCTTTTTTGTGAAAAGTCCCTTATGAACTCGCAAGTCTTACAAGGAAACATTCACAAAGGTGTCATCTTCAAAAAGTATTGAAAAAATATATGTGTTTCTACTCTTCATAAAACACCAGAAAATGGAAAAATTATCGGCTGAAATTAATTACAGCGACCACAAAAAAATGATCAAAATTTAGCATATTTGGCGATTTAGCGCTGTTAGGCGATACGTTTACTAGCACCGAGATTGCCGTGTACGAACAGAACCGTGTTTTGCTTTTCCGCCAAGTACTCAAAATCAATCGCTTAGCAGTGTGAAATCGCCAAATATGCTTAATTTTGATAATTTTTTGGGGTCACTGCAATTAATTTCAGCCGTTATTTTTTTCATTTTCCGGTGTTTTATGAAGAGTAGAATCGCATATATATTTTTTAATACTTTTTGAAGATGACACCTTTTGAATGTTTCCTTGTTAGTAAATAAATAAAAATATGTTAGAGTTACAAGCCTATAAGTTTGTTTAACCACAGTTTAATATAAACATTGTGTAAGATTTAGTGAAATTTGAACAGTAAGCGGGATTAAAGGTAAACAAGAAACTAAGGGTTCTTACAGGATTTAAAGGACGTTTGTAGTCATAGTTCTATACAATTCTCAATTCATGTGATGTTCTCTACCTCTTCTGTAAGTTTAGTCCATGCTCATAGAATCCCCCTGTATATACATACATATAAATATGTAGATATACACATACATACACACACACACACATATATAAGGAAAAGGAATGTTTAAAGACAAACGCTCCGTCAATCAATCTTTGCCACTCTCGAGTGGCAAAAAGCTCAACCTGTATTGGTGGAAACAGCGATATTTTGCCACTCTACCCATGATTTGACTGCGAGTGACGTCACGTGCCCTTTCCTTATATATATATATATATATATAGTCGCACCTCGTTAACGAGAACACGTTTAACGTGAATTACATTTAACATTAACTGTTCCCCTAATCCCTTTCAAAATGAAGATTAGTTACTGATAGCATTAACTACTGATAACATGAACAATTTTTTTCTTCCCCTTGAAATTTACGTTAACGAGGTTCGACTGCATATATATATATATACACACACACGCACACAAAGTAAGAGCTAAGGTCACAGGACAGACTTGGTGTCGCGTGAGTGACGGTTCGGACATCTCCATATATGTGGTTAGAAACAGTCTGTTATCATGGAAAATTCATTTATCTGATTGAATTTTGGAATGCCGTCGTACCTACGTTGCTCTATAAAAAAGGCGAATTTACCAATAAGATTATTTCATTACGATGCACTGTTTTTAGGCATTCGCATAGACATGACCAAAAAAGTCATTCACGCGTCGCCATTGCTTGGAGGGGAGGTAGAGAACATCATAAGGATTGAGAATTGTATAGAAACCCATGACTTCAAAAGTTATTTTAACCCTTTAAGAAACGGATGTTCCTTTGTATATATGAGCGTGGCTCTCTGTTGAATCTTTGAAAAAATGTTTTTACATGCTAATATTTACATAAATAAACAAAATTATGATTTTTACGGATGTATTTTATTGCGCTGATTGCATTAGTATGAGTATTGCGTATGATTTTGAATAATGAAGCATACAAGATTTTTAAATTTACGCAGTAGCGGGAGTTAGTAGTACACGGAAACCAAAGAAACATCCAATTCTTAAAGACTGTTGCCATATTTTGCTACTTTTTTATTCAATAGTCACCAATGATTTTTAAAAGTGATGTTTGATATATTTACTAGACGACACACAATCGAAGATTTTTCGTTCAGAAGTACCCAGGATCAGAGGATCCAACATCTTCGAAGTCGGATGTTAACAGAGACATTCAGAGGTTCGTCGTGATGGTTCCCCCCACCCTCAAATAAAAGGGGCAGGGTTAAAGGTAGGGTAACAGAGGGCATGCATTAACGGCCCTCTTCACTTACCGTCGCCGGAAGCCCGAGCCATTGTTATTCTATGGGGAAATTTTCTTTAAAAATAACCTATTAACTAATACATATTTTTAAATTCTGTTTTCACATTCAGAAAATTTCCAACTGTTAAACTGACGGACCTTTTTAAAAAATGTATTTTTTAAATTTTTAATATTTTGTTTTGAAATTGCAAAATGGAAAAAAAACACATATTGAAAATTCGTATTTTGTAGCTTCAAAAAAAAAAATAAATAAATAAATAAATAAATAAAATAAATAGAAAAAACATGTTTTTAATAAGCTCCGTCAGTTTAACAGCTGGGAATTTTCAGAATGTGGAAACAGAATTTAAAAATATGTATTAGTTAATAAGTTATTTAAAAAAAAAAAAAAAAAAAAAAATCCCATAGAGTACCATTAGCTTCGGCTTCCGGCGGCGGTGAGTGAAGCGGGCTCTTAAAAACATAAAAAATGAAGAAGTAAGCTCATGGAAATGGAAGCACAATACTAGGTAAAAAGATTAAGGGGACTTGGCACTATTGAAGGTTTTATATAAAAGCTTGTATTTTCATTCAATATTTATAAATTAAACTATATTAAGCTTTGTTCAATAAAATATATATTCAAGCAACAGTCCTTATGGTTTTTAATATATTTTTTACAGATTTCAAATCGTTAAATTGTGTTGTCTCACTTTGCATTTTTTCATGATCTTGAAACTGCTTAAACTTCCACAGATATTTGAGGAAATTTAGTGATTTTTTTTTTAGATGTTTAAAAGAACCTGCTTAAAAGAATTAGGGGTGGATTTTGAAACATTCTTAAAATATGTATATATATATATATATATATATATATTAAACATAAAAAAAAAAAAAAAAAAAAAATTAGTTTTTTTTTTTTCAAATTTTTGCATAGACATGCATTATATATATATATATATATATATATATATATATACAGTCAAACCTCGTTAACGTAAACCTCAAGGGGGAAAAAAAATATTCATGTAATCAGTAGTTCATGCTGTCAATTAACTGAGAAACTAATCTTCATTTTTACGGGGATTGTGTAAAAGAGTTCATGTTAAAAGTGATTGACGTTAAGTGTGTTTACGTTAACGAGGTTCGACTTTATATATATCTTTTTGTTTTTTCAGAAAAACCATTATATTTCAAAATCCATCCCTAATTCTTTTAAATTGGTTCTATCAAAAAAAAAAAAAAAAAAAATTCTTAAATATCTGTAGAAGTTTAAGCATTTTGAAAATCAGATCATGAAATTCATGAAAAAATGGAAAGTGAGACAACGCAATTCAAAGATTCCATGTTTAAAAAATATATTAAAAATCATTAGAATTGTTTCTTCAATATATATTTTATCGAACAAAACCTAATATAGTTCAATTTATAAATATTAAATGGAAATAAAAGCTTTTATATGTGAAAGGTGCCAAATCGTTTTAAGTAGATAGCATTACAAATTTAAAAAAGAGAGTTTAGTAATAGTAAAAATTATTTACAAAACAGGCACAATAAAACATAAAACATATTTTCGGACTTTTGAGGATTTTATGTTGTTGTTCTTATTATTATTATAAATTTTAGCAAAATGAAATTAGATTGCTATCCAGTACGGTACATCAAAGTAACTGACTTCTACGAAGCCTAGAAGAAATAGTGCTGCCATCCTTTGTCAAATAAATAAATAAATGAAAATAGAAATAGCATGAGAGAGACGAAGACTGAACACAGGCGATTAAACTTAGAACAGTAACAGGGGAACTTTTTTCTCTGATTGGTTCTTCAAATTACGTAGAACTGACGCAAATTTCGTCATTTCACGCATGCGTCTTGGATTTTGATCAACGAATCCCTATCGCGCTGCGGTGTGTAAAATGTAAACATAAACATCGTCTCGTCAGTAAGAAATAATGTAATTTATCCAAGTTAGTCAATTCTCAAAAAGACATCCCCAACCACAAGTTAGTCTATCGTTAGAAGTAATCTAATCCAAGTCTGATGTTAAAAATAAACAAACAAAAAATAACACAAATACATTTAAGATTTCGTTTTGATAATTTATTCTTGATAATATGGTACTTCTTAAATACATGCTTCAAAATATCTATTTTTGTCACGGGAAGCTTCGTTTATTTTCTTATATTTGTGTATGTTTATCTTAAATTTAATACCCTAAACCTTGATTAAGGTGTAGTTCTAGAAATTTCCTGAGTATTTAGTTTAGTACAGCATAGATGTTATATAATTAAATATTGGAGACAAAATACGTCATAGACGTTAGCGAATTTTTTTTTTTTTTTTTTTGTCTTAGTGAATGGCTTAATTGGAATAAGTGTATGATTGTTATAATAGTAAGCATAACTTATCTGAGTAGCAAGTGCATGCATTATTAAAGTAAAACTAAGTGCAGTATGTCTTAGTTTTTCATATCAAGTTTGTACAGAATCGGAAACTTTTTATTTATTTTTACTTTTTTTTTTAGGAAGAAGTGCAAGATAAAAGATAAAGTTTATTTAAATTAATATATTAAACATCTACTACTCAGTTATTATTATTATTATTATTTTTTTTTTTTTTTTTTTGTGCTTTTCCATTTTGCTGGTGCAAATAAAGTTTTGCTTGGCTAGCCAAGCAAAACTTTATTGGCGACAGTGATGCACTAATGGATTATTATTTAAAGTTAATTTACATCTGTAATTATGGATATGATAAAATAAATGTTGTATTTAGCTTTAAGCAAAATGTCAGAAACTTTACTTCTTAAAAAAAAAAAAAAAACTTAATAAATGATAGTTTCCTTAATTTTCTTATCATTACTCCAAGTGTTTTGAAACAATTACTTTCTTAGGTGCTTAAAGACAAGTGTCTGTTGTATCATTTTGACGAGTGAAATGGAAAAGTACTTTTTTTTTCTCCCAATACCTGAATTTTTATTTTTTTAAATTTTATGAAGTCTATGTCATCTTGAACATTTTTTCATTTTGACAGTGTGTTTAATTTGCCAAAATTATTTCATATATAATTGCATTTAGCTTCCACAGTTTTTAGCTGTTTTTAAATAAAAAACACACTTCTTTGTATATTCTCTTAACAAATATTTAGAGTTAAGAAAAATTTTATAAAAACTTACTCAATTTTGGTGTAATCCTTTTTATTTTACTTTATTTTATTTTAATATAATGGGATTCTTGCAATCCCACTCTCTAATGTGAACCTTGTTTTGCTTGCATTACTTGGTTACCACAGAAAAATTTATAGGTAACATAAGATTGGTCAGTTTTAGATATCAGAAATTATTGTTCCCCAAAAATTTGCTCTTCTAATTTTCTTTAAACTTGCTGTATAAATTATCTTTTGTATGCCCTAAGACATATGTATTATTTTTCTATCACAGAAAAATTGTTAGGCAAGTGATTGATTACAAGGCTGGAAAATTGGTACAGAATTCGTACCACAAGTAAATGAAACAGAATTTTTTTCTTATTAAACCAATTATTTAATAAGTAGAGAAATATTTTAAATGATTACTGCTATGAGTTCTGCATTAATTTTATAGCCTTGGTGGTGTCATTTATGTCTTCTGACCATATTACTTCCAAAATATTTTATAATAGTCAGGGGTGGTCCGACGGAATTTTGACACCCGTGCAAATATCCATATCAGCCCCCCCCCCCTCCCCCCAATCTCGAAAAAAGGTGGCTGCAATTTAGTTGGTCATAAATTATGCAGATATATTATACTTTCTTCTCAAAAATCTCATGTATTCATAGAAAAAAAAAACTAAAAGCAGTCTTTGGGGACTGCCGATAGAAGTGAAAACTATCTAACTTGTGAAAACTATCTAACTTGTGAATTGTATCGTCAAGCTATTAGATTATTATTTTCGAATTATTTTTGGTTTGTAAAGAAGTGTTTATGATCTGTATTATATGATTTGGCACAATATTTGTAGCTACCCATATTAAATGAACTAAGCCTTATATTAGGTAAAAATAATTGATTTCTTATGAAATTATTTTAATTAGTAGCTGAGATACAAAAGAAAACCGATTCAGGACACCTCAAAACGTGTAAATCAGGTGAAATCTCGAGTTCCACTTTCGATAATATAAAAGAACTTTAAAATATCTTTCGGATGATGTATTAAAAATAATTTAATCATAATTTGAAATATTTAAATTTTAAAATATTACAGCGCCATCTGGCGGCATAAATTTATGTAATCTACTGTTCGATTCGAAATCAACAAAGCTTTCTAATGATGTATTACTTTTGAAATTATTTTAATTAGTAGCTGAGATACAAAAGAAAACCGATTCAGGACACTTCAAAACGTGTAAATCAGGTGAAATCGAATTCCACTTTCGATAATATAAAATAACTTTAAAATATCTTTTGAATGATGTATTAAAAATAATTTAATCATAATTTGAAATATTTAAATTTTAAAATATTACAGTGCCATCTGGCGGTATAAATTTATGTAATCTACTGTTCGATTCCAAATCAACAAAGCTTTCTAATGATGTATTACTTTTGAAATTATTTTAATTAGTAGCTGAGATACAAAAGAAAACTGATTCAGGAGACCTCAAAATGTGTAAATCAACTGAAATCTCGAATTCCACTTTCGATAATATAAATTGGTAAAAAATATGTTTCTTCTCATGGAAAGCCTTAGCTGACGATGACGCGAGTTTCATGATTTTTGTTTACCTAAAAGTGCTCTACACACCTAAAGAAGTTTTCACTTCAAATGGAAAACCTTTGCTGACGATGACACGAGTTTCATGATTTTTGTTCACTAAAAGTGCTCAACGTGCCTAAAGAAGTTTTCACTTCAAAAATATATATTTATTTTTATAGAATATGATAAGACAGCTTTTCAATCTCTAGTGTTTACCTAGTAAAATAATTTAAGAAATGCATTTTAAAGTTTCGAGTTTTATTTGTAAAAACAGCATAAATCAGCTGAAAGCTGCCATCTTGAGATATTTTTTCTTAAAGTACTTGTGACTTTATAGAAAAGTGAAAAAGAAATTTCTTTTTATTCTTTATAAGTAAACGTACCAACCAAAAACTTATGTGTACAAATAAGAAGGTTAAAGTTGTTAAAAAATTGGGTGATATGAAATTTCCAATCCTAAATTCAGATATTTTCAACATTTTCTATTAAACTAGACAGCCTTCACCCCCCCCTTAGCAGTCATTATTTCCAAATGAACCTATTTCCAAATTTGCTGCTTACGTATTCTCCTGGCAAGCCATATACGCCAACTCGAAAACAGGGGCGTGTAATTGATGGAGAGCGCTTTGAAAATGCTCTCTCTTCTATGAAGATTCAGCACGACAATAAAAGACACATAAAAATTATGCTAATCCTAGTCTGCGCCCCTGCAATTGATGATAGTCACCTCGGGGTGAGTGTGAGATACTCGGAAGAAATCATAAAACTGTCAAAGAGAAAATCCATGAGTGTTTCGAAGACAGGGATATAAGGAATTGGGGGTGGGGGGTGGATAGTGGGTGTTTCGGTTTCATCTTCTCTTTGCAGTGGAATTGTAAATAAAAAAGTAAAAATTGTAAATAAAAAAGTCCCGAGAAAATTTTCGTCCTTTTAGCGCCCTTTCATTTGTGCATCGAGCGAGAGCCCCGTGCTACCGCACACCCCTTGGAGCGCCCCTGATAATAGTCGATACTGGAAGGTGGAAGTCATGTGGTTGTTAGAAACAAGATTAAAAAATAAATTGTGCAAGTCGTATTATAAGACACAGTATGAAGCAATGCTGAAGTTGATTGAAGTTTTAGATTGAATCTCAGGTAGAATATTAGATCAGTTTGATGGCGCTAGAATCCTGCACGGGTCGGGTAACCCGACAGATGAATTTTAAATCAACCCGACCCAAAAAAAAAAAAATTCATCAACCCAAAACCCGACAAAAATATTTTCATCAACCTGAACCTGCAACAGAGAATTTTTTCGACCCGAAACATAAATCAACATTACTTATTCATCTAAAAGTCATGCAAAACAAGGTAAAATGAAAAAACATGATATAAAATAAAGTACATTTTCATTGTCACACAGTTGGTAAATTTAAAAAAAAAACTAGTGTGATGTGGCCACCACAAGACATTCTTCTATATTTTTCTGTCAAATTCACTAAGTGCGAATAATTTATTAAAACTATTATTAAAAAGTTTAACGTGATGAATGCATATGCAAATAATTTTCATCTTAGGGAAATCTAACACTAAATATCCAAAGAGAGACAGTTTTATCGTCTGTAAATAACTAGAACAATGCGTTTTTATAATGGTTATCTCACATATCATGGTTCGTACAGTTATATGGCATAGAAGTTGCGATATAGCCATCCTGTTATCGATGAAATTTGCAGTATAGCAGCGCCACTTATTGGCCGACAAGCATTCAAACTGAGTCAGCATAATGTCTCATAATCGCCTTTTTACATATTAAGTTTTGTTTGATGATACACAATAGAACCTGAGATATAGCTTTCCTTGTAATTAGGGAAATCACTGAGTAACAGCGCCACCTGTTGAGCGGTTTACACCAAAAGTTGACAGGCGCTAATATATATTAAAGGGCACCTACATACAAATTTATATGCAATTCTTTGCAGTAGTTCTTGAGATATTCCTTAAATTGTGGAAATTTCTGTGTAGCAGTGCTACCTGTTGGTTGATAGGCATTGAATTTCAATCAGCATAATATCTCATATTAGTCTTCTCACATATCAGGCTTTGTTGGATTATACGCAATGAAACCTGACATGTAGTCTAGACCTCTCAAAATTTGTAAAACCGTCGAAAATTTTTACTAATCCAATACTTTCTTCGATTGAATATAGAAAAAAATAAAATAAAATGTAATTACTTATTGTATTGAGTTAAAAAAAAAATAAAAAAAAAATGTTTAATAATAATGTTTGAATATTTATGTGAGTTGTGAACTTCAAGATTGCAAAAATATGCTTCATTTTCAGTGCTAGTAGTTCGTTGTTTAATGCTTATATTCTGAAAAAAAAAAATGTATATATATATATATATATCTTTATTTATTGCTTTTGTTCGACGTGAATGTTTATTATAATTTGGGTAGCAGGGATATATAATTTGCAACTAACACGATTTGACCCTTTTTAGAAAATGTCTGTGTGTGTGTGTGACAAAATTTTGTGGGAACTGTATCTCAAGAACTACTGCACAGAATTTCATACAAATTGGTATGTAAATGCACCTTGACATAAATTAGTGCCTATCAACTTTTGGTGAAAAATTGTCTTACAGGTTGTGTTGCCATCCTGCTTTTTCTAAATTTTTAACATGGTGATGTAGGACAAAATTTTGTATAAATGAGCATAAAGAGAATTATTTTTTAGTAATCATTATGAAATTTACAAGAATTATTTATAATAGAGATAGTCGACTGGGAAATTTTTTTTGTATGTGTAGGAGCCTCGCAACCCCCCCCCCTTCCCCTGGGGGGGGGGAAGTCCCCCCTCGAGGGGAGTAAATTTTCAAGATGGGTATCTTTCAAAAGGTCTCGTCAATACCTTTAAAACAAATGGTTGAACTATAAAACAAAGTTATCGATTTTTTTTACTTTTAACAAAAAAGAAAAAACTTAGAAAAAAAATCGTATCTTTTTTTTTTTTTTTTTTTTTAATATTGAGGACTTTTTTTTATATTTAGTGTTATACTACTTCTCTAATATGGAAATAGTCTGCATTATAGTGGAAGATAATTTTTTTAAATAATAATTTTAATAAGTTATTTTTACTGAGTGAATTTGTATAGGAAAATATAGAAGAAAGTCATGTGGTGGCCACAACATACTAGTTTTATATAGGAATTTTTGCTAGTGTTCGGACACTTTTGTTACCGACTATACATGTATTTCATTGAAATGATAAAAGCTATTTGTTTTTGCTGATATGTTTTACCGGTTAAAAAAAAGCAGGCTATCAACGAAAATTAATTTTGCTCAAAATAAAAATTTGCCAGTTTGATTTCTTACTCATCAAAACCCCTCGTCTTTGGTTTTCACTTCACATTAAGTCAAATTTTATAATATTTCATCATAAGATTTTTTAATTTGAGAACGCATTCTGCTGTACGTGAACTTCAGCGAATAGGGAAAAAAGATTTCAATTCAAAATTATACTTGAACTTTGTATTTAAGTATTTATAAATTGTGAAACAAGCTAAAACATATTTAGGTAGAGTCAGCGAGAACTGTTTATTTGATTTAATATGGTTTAGTTAGCTATAAGCTGCATTACTGATAATTTACTACCAGCATTTTATAGTCAATCTTCTTAGTATATTTTATTAAAAATTCGTGACAATTCAGAATTGCCAAAGACCATACTTTTTTTTTTTTGCCATTATTCATAAGCAGCATTTTTTGCAATATGTTTAAGCAATTAAAAAAAAAAAAAGCATACATTTCTACATAAAAATAGTGGTGGAAAATATACAGGTGGTGGCAACCCTGCATATTTGGAAATAAAAGTATGAGCAATGACAAACAAATTAAACTGATGAACATATTTCAACTGCATTGGGAAGTTAAAAGAATAAACTTTCACTGAAAACACCATAAAAGTATATAAACATAAAAAAATGTGTGTTAAGTTTTATTTGTATAAGGGAAAAAAGAGAAATTTTTGGAGGGGGCGACACAGCCCCTGAAAAATTTCAGTGGTGGTGCATGCTTCAGTGCCAATGCATGTTAAAGTAAATATTGTGAAAATGTAATGAAAGTATTTAGCCATTGTTTTGTGTACATGCATAAAACTGATCCATACCTATTTAAAAAATTATGTACCTGTAAGTATATAACATACAGATTCTATTATTATAAAAAGACATTTTGTTGTTAAATTTGATTATACAGGGTTCATAATCAAATATGAGAAAAAATTTCCCTGAGTTTTCCAGACAATTTTAAAGAAAATATTAGCACAAGAAACACTCCTCTAGAGAGGTGAAAATACTTCTAATTCCATTGTATGATGTCATATTACTGCCAATCATGACAAATTTACATGGAAATCATTGCTCACATGCGTATTTTCACAATACTTAATTATTTGATTCAATATGAAGGCTAAACAAGGAAATTATATTATGAGAAAAAAAACTTTTTTCCAGGTTTTATGATCAATTTTCCCTGATGTATGAATCCTGTTAAAAATATTTGTATTTATCTAAGAGAAAAAAATAAATAAATAAAAACTTCTTTATTTAATGAATAAATTTTTAAAATATATAACATTGCATGACTCTATAGGCCTATTTAAAGCTATCAATTAACCTTGCTGTGGTAAATGTGCTCATAAAAAAATATAACTATAAAACAATTGATTTGATACAATAATAATAAGTAGTAATAAGTGCCCGAATTGCATTTTATGTTTAATGAAAAACTTATAACCAGTAACAGTGAAATCTCAATAAAAGATATTTTAATAAATATCATCCATTAAAATGTTTGAAAATGTGTTAAATAAAGAGAGTCTAAAACTTAATTTTTATCTCTGAACCAAAACGCCAATAATATGTACTATGTATGGAATACACACTATCAAAAGAAAAGGTTATTTAAGTATATATATATAATTTGAATAATTTAATTCCTTTCTCTCTTAATTCCTCTTTAATTCCCCATCTCCACGAATCTCTTAATCCTGAAAATCGCTTTTCACAAACTAAATTCATGGCAGTTTTTCCTAATATGCGTTTTAACAGTTCATAGGAAAAATGAAAAATTTTTCAGAACTAGGTAATGAACATATTTTTATCATAATGACTGACATATCTCCGTTTCTTTCTATCCTCACTTGCAATATTTAATTTCCATTTGTTTGTTGCACGGAGGTTTGTTGTTATTTTCATATCAGCGTCCTTTGTATGAAGAATGCTGATAGTGATTGGCTGAAAGAAGGGCGCGACGTTTCGGAGTCCTAGGCGCATGCGTAAAGTGACGTACTACCAGCTTATCTAAAGAACCAATCAGAGGCAAAAAGTTCCCTTGTTACTGTTCTAAGTTTAATCGCCTGTAGACTGAACCATAGCAAATATATGGTGCTGCCATCTAGGATTGGCAAAGGCAACTAAGAGAAATATTTTAAAACTAATGGAGAAAAAGAAAAAAATCAAAGGAGGAAATTTAAATTAATACCGACGTTGGGTCGCCGTCTATTAATTGGCAGTGTGTTCACACACATTAAGAGTGTTTAAAGCAGTACTGTATATATTTTCTAGAGAGTTATGTACGTTAAAAATAAGAGCGGACAATATTTAATCGAAGCTGTAGCCAATGTTATTCTATGGGAAAATTTGTTTCCATAATTACTATTTACTTTATACATTTTTTTAATTCCGTTTTCACTTTTCAGAAAATTCGTAATCGTTAAATTAATACTTATTTTTCAAAAAAGATTTTTTTTTTTTTTTTTTTTTCTTTTTTTTAAGTTCAAAAATGCGAATTTTCATTATGTGTATTTTCCCATTTTTTAGCAACAAAATGAAATACTAAAAATTAAAAAAAAAAAAAAAATCTATTTTTGAAAATAAGTACTAATTTAACGATTGAGAATTTTCAGAATTTCTGAATGGGAAAACGTAATTTTAAAAAATACATTAGGTAATGAGTAATTATGGAAACAAATTTTCTCATAGAATAGAATTGGCCGCGGCTGTCGACGAGATTCGGGATTGCCCGCAAGGTCATCACAGGTCATCAAGGTCATCCAAAGTCCATGCCTATGGGTAAAATTGTTTATAGAATTATACATTACCTAATTGTTATTTTTAAATTCCGTTTTCACATTCTGAAAATACACAACTGTTAAATTAGTACTCGTTTTCTAAAAATATATTAAAAAAAAAAAAAAAAAAAAAAAAAATTGAATTTGAATTTTGAGTTTAAAAATACGAATTTTCACTAAAAGTATTTTTCTCATTTTTTAACTGTAAAATGAAATACTAATATTTAAAAAATTCAATTTTTGGGAAACGTGCATTAATTTAACGGTTGTGATTTTTTTGAAATCTAAAACGGAATTAAAAAATGTCAATTAGGATTGTATTGGATTAGGGAATAAGGCCGACTGACTGCTGTAGGTCCTAGTCCTGAAGGGGAGTGCCCTCTGTGGGGGGTCTTTCTAAGGTTTCCTAGCCGGTATTTACGTAAGTTTCGGAGAAAACCACGGAAAACTCCGAAAGTCTAGGCCGATGGCGTGACATGTGATCGAACCCGGCACCTCACGTCTACCAGCTTTGAGCGCAGAACCGATGCCTGTTAGGTAATGAGTAATTCTAGAAACAAATTTCGTCGTAGGCTTACATGGATTTGGCGACTAGAAACGAGGAAATTCTAAGAGGGAGTGACCTACATTGAATGAAATCGCGTAAACGAGGGTATCTATAAATTTGGTAATTATAAACATATCATAAATTTGCCGAATAATTGCATTTTTGATGACTTCATAAGACTGCCGTAAATTAATAAGGGTCTTAAATTGAACTGTAGAGGAGTAATTTATTCTTAACAGATAAATTACTCTTCCGTGCAATTTAGGTGTATAATTTACTTTTAGTGGTGTGGAACTCAATATGTGCAGTGTAAATGTGTTATTTGAAAGTTAATCTCTGATCTAGTATTATGTAGTCGAACCTCGTTAATCTGAACACTGTTAACCTGAATTACTTTTAACATGAACTAATTCCACAATCTCCGTCAAAATGAAGATTAGTTTAGTTGCATGAAGATTAGGTACTGATAACATGAACAAATTTTTTATCGCCCTCGAGATTCAAGTTAACGAGGTTCCCCAAGTAGCACCGAAACGTTTTCTGAACGATCAAAAATAGTTCTGCAGACACGTTCAAAGAACGTTTAGCTTGTACGTGTTATAGACGTCTATCTGTCCATCTTGAAGACATCGAATAGTACGGCATAGAAAACTTTCTGTACACGTGTAACTTACCTTATTAGTTCCAATGTCACGTTCTGAGAACGTATATTCTCCCAACGCTCTAAAAAACGTTCTTTGAACGTTCTAAATTTGTATGATATATATATTGTTTGTTTTTATTTACTTTACTTTTTTTTTTTTTTTTTTTTTTTTTGTGATTTTTTTTTTTTTTTGTTCGTGTGTGTGAATAATTGACTTAATATTGTAAAATTTTACATACATGCATTGAAATGTAACAAGATCAAGTATTTTCAGCTTTCTGGAAAACTATAATTAAAAAAATATTTAACTAAAAAATTTGAATTTTTTTTCAAACACAATAAGGTGCATATGCATTATTTTTCCTCTATGTGTAAAGTTCACGCCTTTGTATTAGTTCTAGAGTATTGTGTATATTTTTTAGCTCTGGAAATTATTTATTTATTTATTCTTTTCTGCTTATTCTTTCGTTTATTTAAAATGTTACCGTTTACATTTTATTTTCTACTGCATCTATATCTAATTTAATATAATCAAAAA
Organism: Salticus scenicus; assembly: GCA_963930645.1. Classification (NCBI taxonomy): domain Eukaryota; kingdom Metazoa; phylum Arthropoda; class Arachnida; order Araneae; family Salticidae; genus Salticus; species Salticus scenicus. The sequence continues at coordinate 12,246,037 of OZ005662.1, read as the reverse complement.
ACTATATATGCTTACAATATTCGCGAGATTGTACCTGATGGAAATAATTTAGTGCATAATCATTATTTCAAAAAATAATCTACATTGAGCAGGGGTATTAAGAGCGTCAAAGAATGCAAAAAGAAATTCATACACTAAAAGTAATCCATCATCTATATAAACCCAAAATAATAACTTAAATTAAATTTATTCATACTATTATAATAACAAATTCAAAAATAAACTAAATAAATAATGTGAGTAACTAATAATAAAAATACTTATTTTCGGTGCAATACAGAAATATTGATAAAGTTCGATTCAATTTTCATCAGGTACAATCTCGCGTAAATTATAATAATCTAACATTTTGAATATAACAGTAATATTTCATATAAATATGTATAAAGTAGTAAAGAGGCTAAAATGCTAACAGTAACATTTCATATAAACGTATATAAATATTAACAGGAACACAAATAATATATCTTTCAATAATATTACAATACTCTAGAATTCATTACAAAGTATAAACTTTAACTAAGTAAAAGAAACAAGATAATAATAAAATAAAATAATGCTTACTACCTTGCTGTTTTTAAAAAATAGAAAATTGTGAGAATCTAATGCAATATTTACAAATTAGCATCACCATAAGCCCCGATCTCGAGAAGACATGGGTCAAATTCGTATTCTGATTGGCCCATGGATTCAGATTTCAGAGCTCGCTTGCATCTTGGTATCCGAATAGCCCTCTCAGCGATTGGTCACTGGTTTCGTCTACAGAAAGGAACAGCCTTCAGCGCATGCCCAGATCAGGCGATTTTGGTCTTAAAGAATTACCTTTGTGATTTAATGTATAAGATTGTGAATAGATATCGTCAAAATATCATAAGCGCAAGAGAAAAACAAAAGCTGTTGCTTAAATTTCAGAAACCAGAGTACTCTAATTGAATTGATAAAAAAGAAATTACCAGACTATGTATTTCACCTAAATTAAAACAAAAAAAATGATGGAAGTAAGAATTTCAGGATGCTCTACTTTTTTTTTCTCATCCACTCAACCTACAGTAACATATTTCCTGTCCTTTAAAAGTGGTACCTAGACGAAAGGTTTCTGTCTTAATTTGGCTTTCATAAGACTTTCGTCTGTATTTTACAATACAGTTTCACATAATAGAAATTCACTAAGAATATTATTATTTATTTAAATTTTGCATGACGAATGCAGGCGAGTTTCATTCCAGAGCAGCATAGCATTAAATACTATAAATAAATTTAAATTTGTTCCCTATAGATGACACCCGAGGAAATGTTTTCTTTTTTCGAATATTTTTTTATTTTTTTGTTAAAAATTAATAAAATTGTTTTAAATTATCATATACTTATATTCGTTTTAAAGGTAATAACGATTTGTTATGATAAACAATAATATATTGGGAATTTGACCTATCTGAGGGTATTTTCTGCCAAGTTCCAGAAGCGATGCTCTGACACATATTTTTTTCCCTAGTTTACTATTACTAACTGATACTATAGGTAACACTGCGCTGAGAAAAAGTAAATAAATAAATAAATAAATAAAAATTCGAGCCCTGATACCATTCTTGCTGATTCTTATGTAAAATGACCTCCTGAATCCGAATAGGACTACCATTTTGCCCAGTCACCCACCGTTTTCTCGGGACACCACCCCCTCCCTCAATTTTTATCACTGATCGGTAATTTTATGGCCATGAATCTGATTTGGAGACACTTAAAAATAATATATATATGTATATGTATATATATATATAATGTTTAATAAATAACATTAATAACAGATTAAAAAAATATAAGAAAAGTAATACACCCCCCCCCCTAAATTTTCCCCTTGCCGTAAATGTTAATGTTTTAGAATTTTCCAACTCTGTAGCGCCTCAGACGATATTTAACAGTTAAAACAATCCTTCCTTCCCGCCTAAAAATCAAATTTATAGCCCTAAATTTACCGAAAAGTGATAAAAATAGGGGGCCGTCCCTAAAAAACGGTAAGTGATAGGGCAAAATGAGTGTCATATTCGGATTCAGGAGGTCATTTTATATAAGAATTTGTAGACATGCAGAACAGTGCAATTCTTTTTAATTGTTAAAAATACTTCTCATTATGCATATTTATACGAAATTTTGTCCTGTACTGCCATATTAAAAATTATAAAAAGGACAATAATGCCTTGTTGAGCTATATTCATCAAATATGAGATACATTAATTTATGTCAAGATACAACTACATTAAAGTTATTACAACAACATAAAATTCTGGGCATTGGATCATGAACTAGAGCTGTCACAAAATGTTTGTCACACACGTAGATGCATAGACACATAGACAGACATTTACTAAAAATGGTCATATGTTCTGAACTTTTCAAAATATGTAAATCTATTGAAAACCAGAAGTAAAAAATTTTTATGAATTCAATACTTTCTTCTGTTGAATAAAGAAGAATAACATCATCAAAATATAATCTAGATAGATTTAATACTAAGTAAAATTATGCTTTAAAAATACTTAAAAAGATATTGAAATATGAGCTAAAATGTAAAATGAATGCTATATTCTTTCAAATATGCCATTCTTATTCGAGTGTTAAAAAACCACATGTTGATTCTGTGAGTTAAACTATTGCTCTTTCTTTTCTCTAAGTTTTTCTTTAAATGTTATTATTATTATTATTATTATTATTTTTTTTACCCGCAAGTATATGTTAGTGAAAATATTGCTTTAGGGTTACACTTCTGAAACATTTGTTTCTTTTTTTTTTTATGTATAATTACACATTTTTTAGATTCCCTAAATAAAAAAAATCAGGCTTTTAGTAGTTAGGTCTCAGCTTAATACAATAAAAAATATTAGATTAAATACGAGATCCAGCTAAAAGAACATATGAGTTACACTCTGAAACAAGAAATCATCTAATCAGCCATTTCCAAGCATTGCTTCCAGTGCAATCATACATTTAACTTTCATTTAGCTATAGTTTTCTTCAGGTTACAAAAAAAAAAAAAAAAAGTGAACTTAACAATTTTAAGTTTTTACATTTATGAATGTCAAAGAAAAACTTCACTGAGATTTGCGACTCCTCCTTTGTCTGAATATTTATATAAAATTCACATTGTCTCAATTTTTATTTATTATCACCCCCGTCTTAGTAGTTGCCATTTCCAATTGGCTAATTTTCATAAAATCCTCACAATTTTATTTGCTCGTTCATTAACCAGGCTCTTGAATCAACTTCCCTGTTACATTTAAGAATATTAATCCATCTTGCAACACTTACATTAGTGCACATTGATTTATTAGTAAAAAAGGCACAGCAGAACTTAAAATGCACTTTGGGTAGAGCCCCTAAATAAAATAATAGGCCGGCGCATCACCGCCATTTTTTTGCCACCGAAGAGGACGGCATTCCCGCTTGGCGTCCTTATCGCTTCCCTAATGATTTTAAGAAATCTTAATCTGAAGCTCATCCGATCAAGATAAGAGCAACAAACAACAATAATATTCCTAAAAACACATTTTTTTTCACAGTACATTCTCAGGATGTCATTTTATTCTGAGGATATCCTGTGGATGTACTGAGGTTAGATGTGTTGTTAGGTCGGTTTCTGTTTCATTTACAAAATGTCGCCAAAACTCAAATACACAGCAATAGAAGGTCTATGAACACTTTATATTCGTTTCTTGAATGATTATAGCAGTTTATCGCTAAACAAACTTCCATATCATAGTTGTGCTTCTGCTTCGGTTATCCACGAGTTACATTTGTAATTTATAATCCTCATTTTCCTTCTTTTTGGATTAGAAGAAAAGATAAACAGGCGGTGCCCTTTTCTGGAGTTATTCGTGCAATTTATTGCGGAAAAACCACCAATAATAAATAGTCAGCCGGTCTTGTGGGATAGAAAATGGCGGATGCGTCAGCCTGTCTATGTAGGAGTTCTAACTTAACCTATAGGAGTCTTAATTTAGCCCACAAATAAAGGAATACAGCCAATCATAGCGCAGTTTTCCCCTACAAACAATGGAAACTCCGCCTCGTTCAAGTCGTCCATTCCCAAAAAATCCTCCCAATTTTATTGACTCGCTCGTTAATTCGTCTCTAGAATCCACTTTCCTCTTATATTTAAGAGCACTAACCCCTCTTATAGTGCATGTTAATTAGTAAAAAATGCATAGCACAATCCACTTTGAGCAATAGACAATTTGCACGTTTTCTGATTTTATTCTTATATAATAGAAAATGAAAAGGTAAGAAAATAAATGCATACATTTTCTTTAATTTGAAATCTAATGACTGATTTATAACAATTTTAACATCGCATTATTTGTCTATTTATGCTATCGAGAAAACGAAGTATAATATATCGTGACATCATTCTTTATGAAAACAAACGGAAGTAATCATTGTTTACATTTGATTTCGTGCTTTGCTTCTTGGATCAGTGAAATAGGTTTTGTATATTATAATAATGACGGATATTAAAAAATCGTAGTATAAATATTGTATTGTACCATTTTACACAAATACAACGGTAATGCTTGTCAAAAGTTATTCTTTAGCGTTTCACAGATCCTATTAAACGAAAATATTGGACAACCGCCATGAAAAGAAAACAATTGAAAAGTCAATTGTTAAAGAAGTCATCTCTTACACATATGTTTATTTTAAAATTCTTTATAATATTCAAATTCCTTGGAATTCCAATATAATATAGATTTAAAAGCACAGCATTACACTTTTAAATCATCAAGTTATCATATCACACAGAGAACTAAATAATAATAATAATCACTTATATTATTAAAATAATAATAAATTCTGTTAAAGACAGAATTTAGTTTAGTATGGAGGACTATTAATTTCAATATGTAAAATTTTTATTTATTTTTTATCTCATTTTTTAACCATAAAACTGTGCCATGTATTTTTAAAATGACTGAAATGAATTAAAATGAAAAGTTGACACCCAAATTTCATACTGTTACGAAATTGTAAATAATTGTGTTTATTTTTGTATAAATTCTTTCAAAGAGGCTTAGTAAGTTGATAAAGTGCTAATTTTGTGCATTTCTAGTCGTTTTAGCGTTGAAATAGCCTTATTTTCCCTTAAAAACGCATTAAAAAGCCCCAGTAATGCAGGTAATGCGTTTGGCGCCAAATTTGGCGACTTTTTCCAACCTTGGCGATTTTTTTGGCGACCTTGGCGAGAAAATCCTTATATGGGATATACCAAATATGGAAGCTGTAAGTTGATTGGTTGACCACTTTCTAGAGTTTTCTCGAAAAATCTGGGTTCCATGGAACAGTATATAAGGAAGCGCTTTCCCGCCAAGGCAGTCAGTTCAGTTCAGATCTCAGCCAGCTTCGCTAGTGCTTGCATTGCTCTTAAGCCTCTTTGAGAGGGACTTGCTATACAGTTTGTACTGTGGATTTGCTATTGACAGCTGTTGTTTAAGCTGTGGTTACTGCTTGAATTGAAGCTGATAATTGGTTTTGTGAACTGTATTTTTCTGGAATTTTCTGTGAATAAATTAGTGAATTTTTGTAAGTTTGGCCTTTCATTCCCGGACAACTCACGAACCCCCAAGTACGCAACATTTCTGGTGTCAGGAGTGGGGTTGTCTGTGAATAGTTATAACTAGGGCTATGGAGGAACAGATGAAGAAACTTCTAGAAAGCTTAGCTACCCAGATGAATGAAATGAAAGAAGGACAGAGAGAGATGAAAGATAGCCTGAGTCAAGAGATGAAAGAAATGAAGGCAGCACAGGAGAAAATGGAAATATCGCAAAGAGAATTGAAAGACGGTTTGACTGAAGAAATGAAGGACATGAAACCAGTTCAGGAAAAGATGGAAGCCACTTTGACCGAAGAAATTAAATCTAATCAAGATGAGATGAAGAGAGAGCTGTCAACGGCGAAAGAATCAATAGAGGGTAAATTAACGGTGATGGAAAATAGAATGGATGGAATAGAAGAGAAAGTTATGAAAGTAGAAAGAAATTTTGAAGAGAGATTTAGGAAGATAGAAGAGAATTTTGAGGAGAAAGTTAAAGAAAATTTTGATCAGGAACTGAAAGGAAGGTTTTCAGAGATAGAAGATAAATTGAAGAGAATAGAAGAAGATCTGGAGAGAAAAGTGGAAGAAAAGTTAGAATCCATGCCCCAGGAAACTGAAAAGAAAGAGAGAAGAATCCAGAATCAGGGATTTATTAAGCTATCTACCTACGATGGCAGTTCCTCCTGGCATGTATATAAGACGCAGTTTTCCATCGTAGCTGAAGCTAACGGCTGGGACTCTACCGCCAGTCGGTCCACTTAGCAGCAGCATTACGGGGAGATGCAGCCGAGATCCTGAGAAATGTTTCTAAAGAAGAAAGGAACGACTTCGAGGCCTTGACTAGAGCACTGGAGCTACGGTTCGGAGAGAAGTGTTCTAAGGACTATAGTCGCCTCCAGCTAAAGTCCCGTTACCAGAAAACGGGCAAAAGTTTGCAAGAGCTGGCAGCGGACATTCAGAGATTGTCACACCTAGCATTCTCAGACTGTCAATCTGACACTCGAAACGACTTAGCTCTTCAGTACTTTATCGATGCTGTTTGGAATCCAGAAATTCAAAAAGCGCTGAGACACTCCAACATCAGAGACGTAGAATCAGCTTTAGGCTATGCACTTAGGATAGAGGCAGCCCAACATGCCTCCCGTAAAGACCGCCATACCATAAGAGCAGTCTCATTAAATGATACGCCTGCTGATGAGAATGAAATGAAGAGAAGTTTCGCAGAGATCTTAAAGAGATTGCGCAGCCTGGAAAATAATATAGAAAAAAAGGATCGGAAGATAAAGTGCTGGGGCTGTGGAGGGGATGGTCATGTGAAGAGGAACTGCCCCGTACGACCAACTATAGGAAATCACCCGGCTTCACCATCACTGCAGGGAAACTAAGAGGAGGCCATCTCGCGGGGCGGAGGTTGCCTAAAATTAAAGAGCCCCAATTTACAGTATTTCATGTTTCATCGATGAGTGGCGGCGATAATGGACTTCACGTCTATGGCCAAGTCAACAACGCCACCTGCCGGATGATTCTGGACACGGGAGCCAATGTGACCATCATTAGAACGGATTTGGCTCAAGAACTAAAAGAGAAGATCATCTGGACGCCGCCCTGTGTTAAACTCCAGACTGTGACCAGAGACGAAATCAAAATATATGGAAAAATGAACTTGGCCATCACTTTTGGGAATGCCAGTTACCATTATATGGCATATGTGGCTGATATAAGAGATCCTTTAATCATTGGAATTGATTTCCTGAGAAAATTTAACTTCCAATTGGACTTCAAGAATAATGAACTGCATTCGAGTTCGGAAGACATCGCCGTGTTCAACACTGAAAATCAAGACATTCAGACAATTTGCCAGATGTCTGAAATTTCCATCCCTCCACACACAGAGACAATAGTTTCAGGAACACCACCTACAAAGCAATACTTCCGCTATGGACTGATTGAATACCCGAATACAGACAATAGCCCAAGAGGAGTTCTGGTAGCTTCATCTCTAGTTGATCTCTCAAAGAGTACTATTCCTGTGAGAGTCGCAAACATCAGCGATAAGGTCCGAACAGTGAAGAAGGATGAGGTGTTAGCAGCCTGCACTCCTGTAACATGCATCAACCGCCCCACGAAATCAACTAAATCCAAGTCTTCTGAACAATTAATAACGGAGTTACTCAAGAATGCAGAGTTAGGAAAGGAACAGAGATGTGCTGCGGAGAAGCTACTCCAAGAATTTAAAGACCTTTTTTCTCGAACACCTGAAGACGTCGGGAGAACGAACATCACCCAGCACAGAATTGATACAGGAAATCATCCTCCAATCAAACAACATCCAAGAAGACTTCCCTTTGCTAAACAGGAAGAGGTCACTGAACTTCTAAGTGAAATGCAGCACAATGATGTCATCGAGCCATCAACGAGTCCTTGGGCCTCTCCCATAGTACTGGTGCGGAAAAAGGATGGTTCAACAAGATTTTGTGTGGATTATCGTCGTTTGAATGACATCACGAAGAAAGACAGTTACCCTCTTCCCAGAATTGACGACACATTAGACACACTTGCTGGCAATAAATGGTTCTCGACGTTGGATCTGAAGAGCGGTTACTGGCAAGTAGAATTACATCCTGATGATCGTGAGAAGACTGCATTCACCACGGGACAAGAACTGTGGCAATTTAAAGTTATGCCGTTCGGATTATGTAATGCTCCTGCCACCTTTGAACGCCTGATGGAGACAGTGCTAAAAGGACTTTCCTATGAAGCCTGTCTGGTGTATTTGGATGATATTATCATTGTGGGGCGCACCTTTGAAGACCATCTTCGAAATATCCGAAAGGTGCTGGAGAAACTCAGAATGGCTAACCTCAAGTTGAATCCAGGCAAGTGTAACTTGTTCCGTCGTGAAGTGAGCTACCTCGGCCATATCATCTCTGCCGAAGGTGTGAGAACTGATCCTGAGAAGATCTCTGCAGTCGAGAACTGGAGTCGCCCTGAAAATGTACACCAACTACGAAGTTTCCTGGGGTTATGCACTTACTACAGGAAGTTTGTCAAGGGTTTCTCAAATATTGCCAAACCACTCCACAAGCTAACGGAAGCCACACAGAAGTTCCTGTGGACAGATGAATGTGAAAATGCGTTCAAGCGACTTAAAGAGGCCTTAACATCGTCGCCTATCTTGACGTATCCACAGCCCGACAGACAGTTCATACTTGATACAGATGCGAGCCATGAGAGTGTCGGTGCTGTTCTGTCGCAGGAAATTGATGGTCAAGAACGTGTCATTGCCTATTGGAGTAAATGCCTGTCTAAACCGGAGCGAAATTACTGTACCACCAGGAAAGAGCTACTCGCCATCGTAAAAGCCATAGAACATTTCCATCATTACCTCTATGGCAGAAGATTCCTGCTCCGGACTGACCATGCATCTTTAACGTGGTTGCTCCATTTCAAGAACCCGGAAGGACAGATTGCCAGGTGGATACAACGCCTGCAGGAATATGACTTCGAGATACGTCATCGTAAAGGGACTCTACATGGTAATGCAGATGCCTTGTCACGGAAGCCCTGCTCGGAAAGCTGCAAGTATTGCTTTAGAGCCGAACAGAAATACCTGCCGATAAATCCGGTTGCCTGCCAAGTTACTGTCTCAACACCATCAAATCAAGATCCCGATCCATGGAGTGACGAAGAACTTAGAAAATCCCAGTTGGAAGATCCTGACATAAAGCCAATATTACAGCTGAAGGAGACGACCAGCAACAGACCTATCTGGCAGGACATTTCCAGATTTAGTCCCATTACGAAAAGTTATTGGGCACTTTGGGACTCTCTTCATATCAGAAACGGCGTATTATACAGAAAGTGGGAATCTGATGATGGGAAAAGCTTCAGATGGCAGATTTTATTACCAAGATCAAAAATTCCAGCTGTTTTAGAACAACTGCATAGTAGCTCTACCGGAGGCCATTTTGGGGTAATGAAGACTCTGCAGAAAGTTCGGGAACGCTTCTACTGGTGCAAGGCAAAGGAGGATGTGGAGAAATGGTGTAAATCCTGTGATGCTTGTGCGGCACGTAAAGGCCCGCAGAAACGAAGTCGAGGAAGACTGCAACGGTATAACGTGGGAGCACCATTTGAACGGATTGCAATCGACATCTTGGGTCCTTTGCCACGGACCTCCAGTGGAAATAAATACATTCTCGTCGTGATGGACTATTTCACCAAGTGGCCTGAGGCATATCCCATTCCCAATCAAGAGGCATGCACAGTCGCAGAAGTCCTAGTGCAGCAATGGGTGTCAAGGTACGGCACGCCCCTACAACTTCATACCGACCAAGGTAGGAACTTTACCTCTGATGTTTTCAAAGGACTGTGTGAACTACTCGGCATAGACAAAACCCGGACAACACCTTTACATCCCCAGTCGGACGGCATGGTCGAGAGGTTCAATCGTACCATCCTGAATAACCTCTCCCTTCTAGTATCAAGGCACCAGCAAGATTGGGACTTGAAGTTGCCATTGTTCCTGCTGGCTTATCGAAGTGCTGTCCTTGAAACCACCGGCTATACTCCAGCCCAGATGCTGTTTGGACGTGAACTTCGTCTCCCTTGTGATCTCCTGTTTGGTTGTTCACCCGATGCGCCTTCATCGCCCGAGGAGTACATCCAAGATCTCCAGGCACGATTTGAGGACGTTCACAACTTTGCTCGGGAGCGAATTCACATTGCATCGGAGAAAATGAAGACAAGGTACGATCTAAAGGCTACGCAACATGAGTTTCAGGAAGGAGAGAAGGTTTGGTTGTAGAATCCTGTTCGACGCAAAGGACTCTCTCCCAAGTTACAGTGCAACTGGGACGGACCATACACAGTCTAAAAAGGCTGAATGATGTAGTGGTGCGGATCACTAAAACACCTTCATCAAAACCGAAGGTGGTACACTATAATAGGCTAGCCAAGTACCACAAGTATCGGTAATATTAAAAAAATTAAAAATGTAAATACTGGTAAAATTTGCGCATGCGTAATGTAAATATTTGTATATAAATATTTGTACATATTTGTGAATTTTGTAAATATTTGTATATAAATATTTGAACATATTTGTGAATTTTCTAAATATTTCTCACTTGATTTGTATTTCCATTTTGTCGTTATATGCAACTTAGTTTTTGTGTTTTAGATTGTGTAAATTTGTTTAGTTTCGCCTCTTGACCAAGGGTTGCACTGCCCGGGACGTGCAGTCCTTGGGAGGGGGGCAGTGTTACGAAATTGTAAATAATTGTGTTTATTTTTGTATAAATTCTTTCAAAGAGGCTTAGTAAGTTGATAAAGTGCTAATTTTGTGCATTTCTAGTCGTTTTAGCGTTGAAATAGCCTTATTTTCCCTTAAAAACGCATTAAAAAGCCCCAGTAATGCAGGTAATGCATTTGGCGCCAAATTTGGCGACTTTTTCCCACCTTGGGGATTTTTTTGGCGACCTTGGCGAGAAAATCCTTATATGGGATATACCAAATATGGAAGCTGTAAGTTGATTGGTTGACCACTTTCTAGAGTTTTCTCGAAAAATCTGGGTTCCATGGAACAGTATATAAGGAAGCGCTTTCCCGCCAAGGCAGTCAGTTCAGTTCAGATCTCAGCCAGCTTCGCTAGTGCTTGCATTGCTCTTAAGCCTCTTTGAGAGGGACTTGCTATACAGTTTGTACTGTGGATTTGCTATTGACAGCTGTTGTTTAAGCTGTGGTTACTGCTTGAATTGAAGCTGATAATTGGTTTATTGACCTGTATTTTTCTGGAACTTTCTGTGAATAAAATAGTGAATTTTTGTAAGTTTGGCCTTTCATTCCCGGACAACTCACGAACCCCCAAGTACGCAACAATACTTAAGTTAATTAAAAAAAATCTATCGCGTCGAAAAACTTTGCAGCGCTGGATTCAGAAAAATTGCCAATTTCATGTGGTACCGAAGTTGTAACGATAAGACTGATATTTCTAATTTATTTTGGTGTTACACAAAACTGGTCTCCAAAAACTCTGGATTGAAACTAATACTCCTCCGTCCTAATAATAACAATTCAAATTGAAATCATACATTCTTAGAAAAATACAAAAAATCAAAATCGTCTTAACAGTGAAAGACGGATAAAAGCAGAAATTTGAAAATCACTTTAAATTGGTGTTAGATTACAAAATAATTTCATTTCAGTGAAAAATGAAAAAACTGCTTAATTTTTTATCTTTCATAGTTTTTTTCTTAGATGGGTAAAAAATGCAATGCGACAGAAACATTTTGAAACAATGTTTTAGAACAAATATTTAAACTAGCTTTTTCTTATGAGTACGAGTATTAGCTAATGAGAATACAATATAATAGCATAATTATAATATATAGTGAAAATATTAACTGGCACATGGCCTATGGCCACTTACTGCTAGAAGATGGACACTAATAAATTTATTTTTGTGGTGTCCACTTTTCTGGCTGCTTTTTCCATTGTTTTTAAAAGAGCTTGTCAGTTTTCTACTGCTGAGTATTTTGGGTTGAAACCTGTATAATTATTTTCAGAAGAAAGTTCTATCTTTTATTCAATGACAATTTGCAGCTGCTACGAATAACTTATTCATTAGCACTTCAAATGTCATAGTTATCTAAATCAATTTATTTTATTCTCTTACTTATTTATTATTTTATTTTATTCTACTGTTCAGAAATTTGAAAAGCCCTGCTGTTTTATAAAACTGGATAAAATGTATTTTTTTTTAATTCAATTACACCATTGAATTCAGTAGAAAAAGACTACAGATAAAAAAGTTATTTTGAAAGTTGCATTTTTTGTGTAGTAATTAAAAAATACTTTTTTGTTTTATGAATGTCAGTCAGTTACCAGCGAAATTGTTCCTTAGTAATTTTTTAAAAATATTTATAATTTTATTAATACCATCATATTTATTTTGAATATATATTTTTATAGTGCTATTAATTTATACGGAAGTTTTTTAAACATATTATTGTTTTTATCATTTCTAATTAAAAAAAAGTGGCCAGTACAAAAACTGCTTCTGGTGGTCACTGGCCACTAATGAATTTTCCCCCTTAGCATGATACAGAATAATAACGATGTTACTTTAACAGATCATTTCTAATGAAAATTATTTTGTAACAAACTAATCAAATAAGAGTCGAAAATGTTTTGAATCATGTATAATATAAAATCATGATTTTCTCAGAATATAAGCGAAGGTGCTCACTGCTCCGAAAAAATATTTTAGAACACTGTTAGGGTTTTTTCTACTTATACTTCATGATAAAAAATTATGCCTGACTGAAAATCTTTTAGAGTTTATGCATCAAATATAATTTCCTTCTACTATATATGTACAATGATGTTAAATCAACTTTTTTTCAAAGAAAAGTTTTCAGCAGAGTTTGAATTATAACTAAAGAAAATCCTTTTTACTCAGATTATTTTCTAATTTGTGATAATGGAGATGGGTTTTCAAAAATTGTGTAGAGAAAAAATTTTTAAAGACAATTCACAGTCAAGATTTCTCTCGTATATGAGAACAATGATGACTCTTCAAATGTTGTTTTTGAGAAAATCTCTTACAGCACAATTCACAACTAAAAGGTTTCTCTCCCGTATGAGTACGAAGATGACTGTTCAAATTTGATTTACAAGAAAACACTTTGTTGCACAAATCACAACTAAAAGGTTTTTCTTCTGTATGAGTACGAACATGAATTTTCAAATATTCTTTGAGAGAAAACTTTTTAAAACACAATCCACAGTTATAAGGTTTCTCTCCTGTATGAGATCTAAGATGATTTGTAAAAGTATTTTTATGAGAAAATTTCTTTCCGCACAATTCACAATTAAAAGGTTTTTCTTTTGTATGAGTACGAAGATGAACTTTTAAATCTCCTTTACACGAAAATCCTTTGAAGCACCATTCACACTTATGAGGTTTCTCTCCTGTATGAATGCGCATATGATTTCTCAAATGTTCCCTTTGATTAAATCTTTTAGAGCATAATTCACAGTTAAAAGGTTTTTCTTTTGTTCCTTTCTTCTTCTTTTTTTAAACAAAACCGTACTGTTCGTAGGTCATCGCGGCATTTAAGATATTAATATTTAAATCTTTTAATAAAAATATTAAATTCATGTCTTTTTATATTTTTTATTGTATTTTTAAATTATATATATATATATATAATACAGCACTGTAGTAACTTTTGTAGTAGTGCTTAAGTTATTATTCTTATATATATATATATAAGAATATATATATATATATAAGATATATATTAGGAGAGATTGATCAAAGAATCACCTATATTGAATATAGATTTAGCAACCAATAAAATCTCCATCTTAAAAGAATTGAAAGATTGATCATGAAGACTGAGAAATGTTATCCCTCTTCAGATTCTATTTGATTGAATCTGGGAAAAACTTAGTCAAGCTCTCTGAAAAAGTTTTCAATTTTCAGCCCCCCTCCTATTCCCCCCAAAAGATAATGTTAAGGCCAATGAATATACGATAATGTGAATGTCAATAAAAAAACAAAGACAGAAAAAAAAAAAAAAAAAAATGATTACCAAATAATTTTTGTGATTATTTTGTTAAATTACTGAACTATGCAGTAACTACAGCTTCAAATGATAGGAATTTTTTTTTTCTATGTTTCTTAGTTTTTTTCTTTAGAAAAAAACTAAGAAATAGTTCAGGTTCTGAAAAAGTTGAAAAACTATTAAAGTTTCTTTTTATTTAAAAATCAAACTAAATGAATGGTAATTTATATTTACAATAGTAATGTTATTGAGTAGGAATTACTTATTAATAATTTAAATCGTACTGAAGAGCATATAATTTCTAATAAAGATTATTGATTTTGTTTTTATACACTTGTGATTTAGAATTTTATTTATTAAGCGATTTTGCTTTAATTTTTTTTTTTTTTTTTTTTTTTTTTTTTTACAGTAACAATATAATTATATAAATGTTATAAGTACCACATTTAGTTTAATATTATTCAAAACAAAATGAAAAAGAGAGAGAGAGAGAGAGAGAAGAAATTTAATAAAAGCCGGTTTTTTTTAAACAATTTAAGCAAAAAAAAAAAAAAAACCCTCACATTAGCAGTAATGAAAAAGTACAGCATTATACTTTCAAATGAAGTTATCACACAGGAATGTAAAAGGAATTATTTAATTTCAAATCATAGATTCATAGTAAAATACACTTACAAAAATCATCTTTACAGTGAAAGATGGATAAAATGAGAAATTCACAATCTATTTTAAATTGGTGTTGGATTACAAAATAGTTTTTATCTTTGTGAAAAATGCTTTATAAAAGAATTATTCAATTTCCTTATGTTTTTTTTTTTTTTAAATCTTAGATGCGTAATGAAACTGAAAGAAACTTTTCGAAAAAATGTTTTTAGCAAATATTAAAATTAGCTACTTATGTGTTCAAATCTGCATTATTAACCGATTTTTAATAAAAAATCCTTTGTAACAAATTAATTGAATAAGAGTCAAAAGTGTTCTGAATGATATATTAGAACAAAATCTTATTTTTCTCCATACATATACAACGATACTTATTGATCTGAGAAATATTTTTGAACACAGCTACAGCTTTTTCTATTTTTAATTTATGATTAAAAATAATGCTTGACTGAAAATCTCTAAGTTTATACATGAGATACAAGGCTTCTCCAACATATGATGCTAATTCAATAGTTCTTTAAAGAAAATTTCAGAGCAGTTTACAACAGTGGCAGATTATCTAGGTATGCGTTGCACATCTGCAAAAAGTTGCTTAAACTTTAAAAATATACTCATTAAAAAAGTGTTAATCTGTCATTTTCATCGTCTATCATTCGGATGTCGAAAACTCTACTGAATGATAAGGTCTGTTCTACTACTGCATAAGATCATTTCTGGAGAAATCAGAAAGTTGTTTCATCGTCACCTATAGCTTTGTTTAACAGGCATTTGTTGGCCGTCTCATTACTAACCAGTATTCCATCGATCAGGCTACTCTTTTGACCCCTTGCCGACAAAAATTTACGAGATTCTATTTAAAGTGCCACCGTTCACTTTCAGCTCTGAAATGAATAAATCTTAAACACTGTCAAAATCACTTTCAAGGTTTTATTGTATTGTATTGTTAAACCGTGTCAGTAGCTTCACTGTTATCAGTACAATACAAAGGAACGTACTTCAGAAAAACGTATGGTATATAAGACTGGAGGGCCTTCCGTGGCCGAGTGGTTATGTCACCACACTGCTAATTGCCTTCAAGCTTGGGAGAGGGGGTTCGATTTCCGTGCTGGCCCTGGGTGTTTTTTCAAGTCTTCGTACTGTAATTCTATCATGTGCTATCTGTCTTTATATGACGAAGATTTAAAAGCTGGCTTCGAGAGTCAAGCATACAAATGTGATGTGTATGTTATCAATGAATAAATATACGTCCGGGAGAGCAGGGTTAAGGAATATCCTTATAGGAGAAAGTTTTGCATTTTAGGTGAATACAGTGAACTCTCGTTAAGACGGCCCCGTTTAAGATGGATTTCTCGTTATTACGTACAAAATCAGAATCCCCGGCAAAGGCCTACAGAAATTGCATGTAATAAACATCGCTTTATACGTACAATTCATTCGTTAAGACGGACATTTTTTTTTCCTGAAAGCTTACTTTCTTCAAAAAAAAGTCAGTTCCCAAAATCTTTTCATTTTTTTTTTTTTTTTTTTTTTTTTGTTTGTTTGTTTAACATGAAAAGGTGCAATAATGAAAGGGTTAATCTCTTTCACTCTTCGCTATTACACCGTGGAAGGTAAACAGTATAGATTGACAGTGACAGTTCAAGTCAACAATTTGCACCTGTCCTCCACTTCCATTGTGGAGACAAAGCAAAGGATTTCGTTATCGGGAATGTACCAGTGGAAAGAGAATTTGTCATGCCTTATCAAAGACTACGAACTATCAAAACTAAAAACATATTTAACATCGATGAAGCAGGACTTTTTTTTTTTATAAACCTCAGCCTTCTCAAAGTTTACACATAAAGGAGAAAAGTGCACAAGCGACAAACATTCAAAATTACGCGTTACTGTACTTGTAGGGGCTAACATGGAACTTGAATTTATGAACTCCTGTTATAATGGACTCTCCTTAATATGGACAAAAACTGCCTGTCCTTGACTGTCCGTTTTAACGAGAGTTCACTGTATTCCTTAAAAAGTTTTCTTGTTTAAAGATAAGGCAGTTTTCATTATTTCAAAAGGTCCGAAACATGCTATCCCGAAGTAGGATCTCTTTGAGTTTTAGGAATTGTTAAAGCAGTAAGGATTTCCTGAACTTCAGTAGAAAATGTTGCACTGTGCGTTGTGGGATGAATATTTTCAGACTAAAGATTCTGTAACTTTCAGCTATCAATTTGCACTTGAAATGTTTGTTTAATGATTAATCGAAGGTAAAAAAAAAAAAAAAAAAAAAAATCCAGTGATTAATCGAAGGTAAAAAAAAAAAAAAAAAAAAAAAAATTCCTTACAATTTTATTGTTATTCCATTTAACAAATCATTTCACAGGCATTGGCACAATCATTTTTTACTTCTTTAAATAGCTACATTTTTTTTTTTTTTTTTTAATAGAAAAACAACTTGTAATAGTTTGTAATATTTTTTTGACGATTTCATAATGCAAAAATTGATTTATAAAAAATGTTTTTCCTTTTTAAGCAACTTTGCCAAACCCTTCTTTCAGGAAAAATAAAAATTGCAATAATAAAAAAAAGTACATCATATCCAGTTATTTTAATTTAATTTGCAAGCACAAAGCAAAAACACAAAAGTATGCTAGCTAATTAATATTTCTCATTATATAAGCACTATATGGCTAATTACCACAAAATTTTGAATATGTTGTTTTCATAACCTTGCTTATTTCATATATTATTTATTTTTTAGAAATAATATATATATATGCATATTTTATTTTAACATTATGCGACATACGTGCATACAAAATAATATTTATGAATTTAAAAGACTGGAAATTTATATGCTTAGATATGAAACAATAACGACTTGAGGAGTAATGCTTTCCCCATAGTTCACTTTAACGCATGCTAAGATTCAATTATCATGATACACCAGTGGTTTATAGTTAAAAAGGCTTTTCTAGTCATAATTCAAATTTTTTTCCCTCTTGTATGAATATGGAGATGACAT
Organism: Salticus scenicus; assembly: GCA_963930645.1. Classification (NCBI taxonomy): domain Eukaryota; kingdom Metazoa; phylum Arthropoda; class Arachnida; order Araneae; family Salticidae; genus Salticus; species Salticus scenicus. The sequence goes on along the minus strand of OZ005662.1, from coordinate 12,228,211 downwards.
TTTAAAAAGGTTTTTCGATTAAAATTTTTCAACCTGTCTTGCCTTAAACAACAATTCATAAGCAAGATTTCTCTCATGTATGAGAACGATAATGACTTTTCAAATGTTGTTTTTGAGAATATCGCTTACAGCACAATTCACAAAGATTTCTCTCCTGTATGAGTATGAAGATGAGTATTTAAATTTACAATTAAAGGGTTTTATCTTTCGTATGAGTACGGTGATGTTTTTTCAAATTTTCTTTACAAGAAAATTCTTTGAAGCACCATTCACACTTATGAGGTTTCTCTCCTGTATGAACAAGAAGATGTTTTCTCAAATCTGAATTTTGAGTAAATCTCTTAGAGCATAATTCACACTTAAAAGGTCTTTCTCTTGTATGACTACGGAGATGTCTTTTTAAATTTTGTTTCCAAGAAAATGTTTTCAAGCACCATTCACACTTATGAGGTTTCTCTCCTGTATGAATGCGCATATGACCTCTCAAATGTTGCCTTTCATTAAATCTTTTAGAGCATAATTCACAGTTAAAAGGTTTCTCTTTTGTGTGGGTAAGGAGATGTTTTCTCAAATATTGTTTCAAAGGAAACTTCTTACCACAAATTTCATAGTTGTAAGGCTTATCTGTTGCATGAATGCGAAGGTGTTTGTTTAAATCACTCTTGTCAGCAAAGTTTTTGGAGCAAACTTCGCAGTTGAAAGGTTTCTCTCCAGTATGAGTAAGGAGATGTCTATTTAAAATTCCCGTATGTGAAAAACGTTTGGAGCAAACTTTACAACTATAAGGTTTTTCTCCTGAATGCACAAGTGAATGTCGATTAAATGCACTTTTATCAGAAAACTTCATATTGCATTGCTCACAAACATAAGGTTTTTCTCCCGTATGAGTACGCAGATGTGTATTAAAATTACCCTTATCAGAAAATTTTTTGGAGCACAGATCACAGTTATATGGCTTCTCTCCCGAATGCACACGAAGATGAACATCAAAATTACCTTTCCTAGAAAAGCCTTTTAAGCAAACCTGACAAACATATGGCTTCTCTTGCATATGAATACGAATATGCTGATTTAAATGTCCTTTATCAGTAAATCTTTTGGAACACAGTTCACAGTTATAAGGCCTCACATCTGTATGGATAAGTTTGTGTTTATTTAAAACACTCTCATAAGAAAATCGTTTGAAGCACAGTTCACATTTGTAAGGCATCTCTCTTTTATTCTTAAACATGCATTTTGAAACGGCTTTTGAAAAACTTTTAGAGCAAAAATCAAATTTATGAGGTTCCTTACTGAATATGTAGAAATATATGAAAATTGTTCTAATTAAAATACATTTGAAGCAATGTTTAGAATTATATAACCTCTGCCTAGTACAAATATACAGATGATTTTTTGCTTAAACACAAATATTCAGTCAAAATAATAATAAATGAATATAATAATAATACTGTGTATTCAGTAAAATATTTCAATTTCAAAATTCTTTTTTATATGTAGCGAAGCTCTAACTATTTACAGCTGCTAATAATGTGTTACTTAAAAAAAAAAAAAAAAGCTAAATTCAGGCACTAAGTAGCTTTGCTATAAAAGTAAACTTACTGACATTAAAATCTACAAAGACAGGCACATTAAAATACATAGCCTTTACATTATTTAATAAAGATCTTAATGTTATATACTTCTTAACACAGACTGAAATTAGCGATGTGCCGTCATTTAAGTGAATAACTCGATTATTTGTAATCATTCGATTAACTCGATGATCTGAAAATATCTCGGAAAAATTGGATAATGAAGTATTGTCGGAAGAAATAAAAAAGAGCCATTCTCCTGAAGTTCCACCAAACCGACAGCGTAACTTTTTTTTGGTGAATATTGGGTTTCGAAATGCTTTGATATGGATGGTTCATCCCACGGAGTGATAAGACAGGAGAAGAAGGTAACGCTAAAATTTTGTGATGTTGTTTTCTAATGTTTACAGATGGCGCCAGCGTGCAATCCTTCCTTCTCTCCAGCTTCCGCAATGTTATTCAATGGGGAAATGTCTCGTTTTAATTATTTTTTAAAAAATAATATCAAGGTGAAAAAATTTCGATTGAAAGCAAATTTCATTAAATAGAGTATTCTAACCAACATGTTTTTTTTAAGAGCCATTTTATACTAATTTTACTTTAAAAGAAAGCTTTTAAAAAATGACGATTCTTATGAACCGAAGCTAGCTAAAACAGACAATTGGGAGGAAGGAGAATGGATGAAATTTTGTAAAGAGAAAAAATAAACTTACTTTAGGTGCAGAAAACACGAACTCGGACTTTATTTTTCTCCTAGGGCTTTTTTTTTCTTTTCTTATCATTATCATAGCCTGTTTTACAACTAGGAACGAAGCATTTATTTGAAACATCTGAATTATGCAGTTTTAAGAACTTACAAAGAAATTAAATTGCTTAAAATAAAAAATTTTAAATGTACTTCAGCAAAATTCTATTGAAAACAACAGTATATCCGCGCCGAGGTAGGGAGGAATGACAAGTGGCGCCCTCAATATTTACCAAAAATTTAGATCACAGTTTCGTAGCTTTCTCCCATTGGACCTTCAACTCCTATTAATATTACTCCGTGGTTCATCCATAGATATAGGGTTCATCATGTTACTCCATGATATCTCGTGTTTAACACTGTTTCGACCAGCTAAGTGGTTTCGACAACCAACTTCTCGTTCCCAATGATGATTCGATCAAAAAAATGAATAATGGGCTCTTCCCACCTGACGTTAGAGGTCATATGATAGATTAAAAACAATTAGCAGACAAAGTCTTGTTTATCTATAGCGATTGCTTAAATACCATATTTTCCATTCTTATTTTTGATCAATCGTATTTAATCTGTGTTATTTTTTATACAGCATCATTTTTAATCCATTTTATATCATTATTCATCATCTTTTGTTTGTCGTATACATTTACAATCATCATTTAGGTTATGTTTGTTATTGATATTCATGAAGAACATGTTTAATACTCTGATTTTTGGTACTTAAATCAGTGACAGTGCAATATCGTACACGTACTGCTCCATTTAGACCAGTAACTAAGTTAATTAACTTGTTGTAACACCTTTATGCAATTAAATTAAATGAAAACATTTTAAAATTTCAAATTATAATCCATAAACATTCCACAAGAAGCTATTATGTATCCGCGTTTGTAATGATCGATAGATAGCGCTTTCTCAACTGCAGTTGTTAGTAAATATTGCCACGTGTAATAATTGCGACGTGTATTTATTATTGTGCTTTCTTGTTGTTCTATCATTGTTTCAGCGTGAAAGCTATCAGTGGTATGATAATTTCACCTTAGCCCACCAGAGGACGAGCATTTCATTACAATCGCGGATTGCTAGATCAGTTTATGTTACAGTTACACTACAATATACAAAAATCGATTCTTATCGGTAAAAATAAATAAACACATAAAATGTTTTTTAAAAATTATTAAATTTACAAATACAATTATTCTACTGTTTACAAATGCACAATATTACTTTTATTATATTTTATATTAAAATGTTTATTCTTAAGAACAATATTTAATCGAATTCGATTCGTAGAATTCGATTATTCGTTTTCCTCTATCACGTGATTAAGCAGACGACGGTGGGAAGAGCCCATTTTTCTGTGGTTTGAAAAGCAAATCAGACATCAAAGCTACTGACGAAATTGACGACTAGAACGGGGCGTGGTTTAGCACATATGGGGCGTGTTCACGATATCTCCTCGATCTCCACCAGAGCCTCCTTAAGTAGATGCCCAGCGAGTCGCTCGAAAACTTGGCAACAGTACAAGAAGAACATAGCCAGTAGATGGCGCTTGATACCGAGTCGTAAAGTTCTGTTTATTTCCCGCGATTCAATTGAGTTTCAATTGAGTTCTTCATGGTTTACGTTTTATTAATTTAACAAATGTGGGAGTTTTTTTTTTGTTTGTTTGTTTGTTTTGTTTTTAATATAATATGGTGTATTGCGTCGTTCCATTTTGTAAATCGGAGTCGCCGTGAAAATATAAGTTTTCACGGTTTCATATTTCAAGACAAGGTATGTAAACTGCATAAGTAATTAATGCAAAATTACCAACCCTCCGGATTTTTTAATATCAATAATATTTTTCACAAAAAACATTATTTTTATTTATTATCGTAAATTCTGTGATTAAGACGAAGATAAATTTAAAAGAAATTATGATATAAAAATTCGAAGGGTTGACACCTCTGTTAGTAAGTTAGATTTAACAAATAAAATAGTTATGCTTATTACAAAATGAAATGAAATTTTTATTTATTGATGTAGGAATACAGAAAAATAACTTGTTCTTAATTACTTTGAAGTAACTCTATATTGTAGTATTTTATAGTTTTATTCATAAATTACATTAGTAACTTATGAATAAAACTATAAAATACTCCAATATAGGAACAAGATTGATTTATATTTTTTTAATACCACTGTTTTTTAAAGACTTGTGTAAATGCGTATAAAAATTTGATTATTTCAGTTAAATCGATACAAAAGTGTTGGGAATATTGAAAAGAAAAAATAGAACATTTTTATTTCTACTTTTGTTCTTTTTAAAAATATTAAGTTTTAAGATTCATAACATTACTTTTATTAACCTTTTACCACACAAATGGAATATGGAATTAAAAATTCATGTAAAAATTAAATATCATGATTACTGATTTGAAAAATTATCAGGTATAACAGAAAGATGACTTGATTTTTTGAAATAGAAATTCTCCACATCCATACACTCACATACACACACACACACACACATATACTGGCTAATTGCCAAAAACTACTTTTTTTGGACTCATGAGACCTTAAAAATATAAATCAGGGGAAAACTCGATATCGAATTTTTGGACCGAACACAATACTTTCATTACCTACGGTAGTAGGGTAATGGAAGTAAAAATATTTCAAGGATGTTATTAATTTATCCTTAAATTTGCCAATCTTTATCAATTTTTTCAAATTGAAACCTAATACGAGTTTTAAAATACAATTGTGAATTTTCTGCATTTGTTTGTTTTTAAGTTATTCTGATAATAAATATGCATATAAATCAATCACTAAAAACAGAAAAAAAAAATGCTTTTTGTATTCAGAGAACCCCAAAACGTGACTTTATTCAAAAACCTGAGTTGAAAATAGAACTTCAAAAAAATACTTTGTTTACATTATAGGTTCGAAAAATTAATTTTCCTTCTTCAACAGTATTCGTCAACATAATAAAAAGTGTAGCAAAGCACTTTCGTCAATTACATTCTACAGAAAAGAACGTTTAGCTTAATTTTGAATAGCCCTGTATGTTTTCAATAAACTATGTGCACATCAGATTGTGCATTTAAATTTAATCTTATATGAAAAACACCTAACACAAAATGAAATACACTTTCAGCATTTTCCAAGTATATCCGAGATAGACAAACCGACGCGCACAGACCAACCGCTAAAAACATTATTTTTCGTTTCAGGAGACCTCAAAACATGTAAACATAACACAACTTTATTTCGAAACTGTCTATCAGTTTCGAAAGCATACACTCTCGGAACTGGTAAAGCTAATAAAATCTTGAAAAAAAAAAAAAAAAAAAAAAAAAAAAAACTTCGTGCGAGAGAAAACTTATACTCAAGAAATCCTTAATTTTAAAAATTTAAATCTTAATGGTTATTTATTTATTTTTTGTGACGGACTAGACAACAGATTGTTTTCTTCTCCAATTTTTATTACTGAATGTTAACTTATCTCATTAATGTGCTGGTCTATTTTTCTTATAAATAATATAAAATTCTCGATTTAAGAAAAATAATTCACACCTAATAAGGTAAAAATGTAACGTAAAGGACATGACCAAGAAAAAGGAAAAAAAAGATATGACTTTAATAATTTATCATTATAAATTATTCATTCTAAACTGAAACTCATTTAAAGTTCAGAGATTTTAATTTATATAAACAAAACTTTCATCTGATATCTAAATAAAAAAAAAATTGAAATTTTTATTGAATAAATATATAAAAAATAATTTAATCGCGTGATAGACATGCCATGTTTTTGCTTATTTAATTTTAAATTTCGTTTTTTAATTAATAATATATTTTAAAAAAAGGTGTTATTTATTAGATTCAATTAGTTGAAAAGCTAAAATAGGTCTTGTCCACTTCCGAAGAAAATTAAACCCTATACTTTTTTAAATATAAATATTTGAATATTTTTTTGAAAATATTTACGATAAAGCACTTTCACATCATTTTTTCAAATTAAAAGAAAAAAAAAATACAATTTTGGACTTTAAATTGAAATTAATAGCTAGATTTTTATATGAAAAATATAACTTATCTATGAAAGAGAAGAAAATTGTTGCTCTGCGTAGGTGCTGTCACCTAGCGTTAGTTTTGTTTTTTAAATGTTGCCTAATTTAACATTGGGATTCGCTGCGCGTGGAAGGCATCTACTTAAGGAGGCTCTGTCTCCACAACTCCCCGAGTAGTTGACGTCACAAATCACCAAACTGATCTACTCGAGGAGATGATTCTTGAACGCCTTTTCGGTCAGTTTTTGGGTAGAAACATGGCGGCTAAAGTAAACGCTTTTACACCATAAACGAATTTTGATATCGCTTTTAAATGATATAATAAAAAATAGAGATATATTTTGAAGTTTAAAATTTGAGTAAAAGAGACTGTACTTGATGAAAAGTGTGTGAAGAGAAGAAATTTAAAGAAACTGGAGGATACATTGAAAATATCATTCCTAGACTGTCAAATTTTCTGCTCTAAAACTACTTCGATGGAATTCAGTTTCACAACTGAACATATTAAAAAGTTATTTCCGTTTAGATAAAAGCTGAATATTAAGATTTTTTACAATATATGAACTGAGGTTTGAAAAGATTTAATTTTTCGAAAGTAGTGCTGTTGTTTTTTATTTTACGTAATTATTGTTTTGCTGTGAAACGTTTTTTCCCCCCCAGTAAGATTTACATGAGCATATCAATAAATATTGAATGTTACATAGTCGTATTTTATACTTGTGCTGTCTTCTACACCTGAGAATTTCTACTAATGTGATGGAAATGTCAAGTGAATTGTTCTTCTGTGTTTGGTTTTATTTATATTGCCACGCAGTAGAGCAGTTCTCTTAGATACAATCTTTCTCTCTTTATAAAGATAAACTGGAGTTCATAGGTATGTATTAACTTTATATAAGACTTTAAGTATTATTACAAAAAAAGAAGCAGGGTCATGCCCCCCCCCCCCATCCTCTATTTTATTTTTTTATAGCATGTTTGAATTAAATTACAGAGGAAATATTTTAAGTAAAATTTGTCATTGTTTAAATAAAATATTTTTCTTATATTGTTTCATATTTAACTTAATAAATATTTAAATAGTTAATTTCTTACTGTAACATTCATTCAAATGTACATAAATCCTTCACAATTCTAATCATGTTGCTATAATATAGTAGAGAATTTGAAATGACTAATATAGTTTTAACACTTTCAAAGTTTTGTAGTAGTATTCATCACTTTAGTTTATCAATATCTATGTGCACTTCCATTTCTGTAAGTATATTGAAATGCCTTAAAATTGATGTATGTTATTTAGGTTTATCCCTGAGGCAGAATTTAGCGATACTGTGTCACTGCCACAGAAAAGAAATTTTCGCTTTCAGAAAGGTTTATTGATAATTACAGATATTCTCATATTTCAATAGAAAACAGAGATTTGTGTGACATTTAAGAATGCTACAGTATATTAATAATATTAATATCTATCTATGTAATTAAAAATTGTCATCTTGCAGAAAAGGTTTGCATGAATAAAACTTGTCACAGAAAGCATAAAAATATTCTGCCGCAGGGAGGTTTCTATAGCATGTTTCTTATTGAAAATTACATTCATAGTACTTACTACACATTTGTGTACAAGCACTTACAATAAAAATATTTGGATATTTCAGGTCTATGAAAGGTATTTCTTTAAGCATATTTTATTATCTGTATGCTTAGAGTTGTTCGGGGTTTTTCCATAGTAGAAAACACTTCATTAAAACTGTCCAGACAAAATACTATTTCATCTACTTTTATCCACTATTAATTATTTGCGAGTTGTAAATCAAAAAATATTCTTGTTTCCATAGACATAAAACAATTCTTTATTAATATGTATATATAACCATTTTAAATATTGGAAAACAGACATGATAAAAACAGCAATATTTACAATATTTAATAAATCTGAATTATTCTGTGGGTGAATTCAAAAGCGATATTTTATAGTTTTAATTTTAATCCTCCACTGCTTTCAATTGCATTATCATTTCTTTTCTCATAGTCACTAATACCTTTTAAAAATTATTAAGCATAATAGAATTGAATGGGTCACATTTCTTTCATGCAATCTTTCTTACCTTCTAAACATACATATGTAAGGTAAGTATTGTAATCTTAACATAACGAAAATTCAACTTTAATATATAGGTGTGTCTAGTGCACAAAGTAGCACTTTGGCCAAATACCGAGCACTGGCGGATCCAGAACTTGACTTTTTTTTTTTTTTTTTTTTTTTTTGGGGGGGGGGAGGGGCTAAGATTTTTCAAAGTGTTAATCTAAACCAATAAAAAATTTACAATTGCAATATTCAATTGTGAATGTCAATGTTGTGGGGGGGGGGTGCTTTAGCCCCCTCCTTAAATCCGTCACTGATACCGAGTAGTTGTAAGAAAGAATAATTGATGCATATATGAAGAAATTTGCACATCTGGAGGGGGGGGGAAGCCTTTTGAGCATAAAATTTAGCTAAATGGCAAACAGCATGCTTTCATGTAGGACTTTTGTAGTATATATACATAATTAGGTTCATTGCTATATTTTGATACTTTCAGTGGAGTGGATTATTAAAAGCATAACTCATAACTTTCTTCTTAAAATCTTTCTTAGATGTGAAATTACGCTCAGGTAATTCTTAGAGAATACAAAGCTTCCTATGCATTAAGAATTAAGATACATGAAATTTACTTATGGAATGAGAACATTAAAATAAATTATTTCAAACATGATAGACTTCATTAATCTTCAGATCGTAGAAATGTAAAATGATAGGTGGTTTTAGGCCATAATTGGCAAAACTACAGATTTGATTATTGAAATATATTTTAAATGATGTTTTAGTGTATTTATCTTTTTTATATATACCGTAAAAACACCTTTACTGGGTTAAATGCCCCCCTCCCACTTTTTACATTAATTTTATTTGTTCTTAAAATACCAAATAAATTCCGAGCAGTAGACTGTATTCATATAGATAAGTTTTTTACATTATTTTATAGTGTATATTTTTCTTTTGATTCAAAATCAATCTTTTTCTTACTGATTTGAATGCGTCTTACTTTTACTTACACAAATGTATAAATAAAATTTTGTGTTAATATTACATAAGGGTTCTTTTCTTAAAAAATATTTTATTTTTGTTTGATTTATAGATACAATTTTATATACTAAGTTTTTTATAAAATATTGCATATTACATACATATATGATAGTTATAATTAAATTCTTATAGCTAAAATGGACAAGATCATGTCATGAATCGTCTCTAAAACAAATTTAGTGGCAGCCCGTTTTAACTGCAGAAAGCTGTTATAGCAAAAATTTTAATTATAATGACTCTGTATTTATATTTTCATAACCTTTTTTGTTTAGTTATAAAATAAATATCTATCATTGACACATTTCTTTCAATAATGCATAAAAATAGGGAAATTCCCTCAACTACTCGGCATTGACCAAATACTTACCCTAAATTTGGCTGAGTATATACCGACTGTACTTGGTACAGCTCTAGGTGTATCTCTAAGTTTTGAAGTTCCCTGAGAATTTTTCTCTTTTTTTATGATGATGTATGTATGTGAGTGAACACGATAGCGTCCAATGGCCGTATATGGACCATTAACTTTAGCTTTAGCTCTCGGTTCAAGGCAATAACTTGAAAACTGTCTAATGTCAGGGTCTTTCCAACAAAATTTGGCATGTTGCTTCTGCCATCCAGCATGAATGATTGGTTATTTTCAGTTAAAAAATATGAAAATTACAATGCCATTTGATGGCAGAAGCATTACGTCAAATTTTGCTGAAAGATTGCACTCAGCGGGGGATTTATAGGTTATTTTAAATGGCATTTTTATTAACATATCCTTTAAGTTTACTAACAAAACAATTCAAGTTGGTGGTAAAGGGTCCACAGGCCCCGAGATGTTTAAAATAGTCCCTGCCAAGATCCGAGGGGTTCCTATGCAAAAGCTATACCAAAGAAATTTTAAGAAATGAATATAGTAATGATGCTAGGGAATGAAACAGAGTTATTGCATGCCTTTATATGGAAGAATAGATTAAAATATGTCTTATCATACTAAATTAAATTCTGTTTTGTGCAGAATTTTATATCTATTACTTAAAAATCAAACATTGACTCAGGATTTTTTTTTTTTTTTTTTTTTTTTTAAGAATGCTGATTTAATTAGGATGGCTCTTAGTTATGCTTGGTGAAAACCTGTTTGATAGTTTTTTTTTTTTTTTTTTTTTTTTTTTTAATTAATTATAACATAATTTTTCAGGATACTTTGTATTTCAGAAATAGAACACTGGTGCAAAACTCATACCACTACTAATGAAAAAAAGTTTTCTACTTTTTAAATCAATGATTTTATATCTAGAGAAATTTCATACAGAAATACCGGCATGAATTCTGCACCAGCATTCCATTCCTGGTATTGCTATTTCATAATTTTGAAATTGGCAATCTTCTAATTTGAATCATGTTAGATTATAAATTAGGTGTTTATTCTACGTTGAAGTATAAAAATAATTACTTTGAAAATTGCAAAAATTTAAACTGATTTTTACGATAAACAGCTTATTAAAATTTTGAAAGGCAGTGAAAGTGCATAAAATAAAATTAAGGATATTATAATTAAAATAATAATAATAATTGCCTAATAAATAGCTAAAATGTTACTATTTAATGCTATTTTGATATGCATTTTAAATGCCTTTTTAATATTATTTCAATACTTAATACTGAAGTTATAAGTTCCTCTCATTGAACATTTAATGATATAAATGTGAATATTCAACTGAGAATGGAAAAGTTTTTCTTTTTCCTTTTATACATACTGTTTTTTATTTTATTTATTTTCCCATACTGTTTGTTTTCTGATCCGAATCACAAACAAACAAGGGCCAGGCCCTGACTAACGGCAGGGCATACGGGGCAAATGCTCTGGGCCCCCCTTCTGGAAGGGCCCCCCCTACAGGCATATGCAGAAGTTCTGCAACCTAAAAAGCTCTTATGCCACTGCAAGGGGGCCCCCACAATAGGCTTGCCCCGGGGCTCCAGGTAGTCTAAGTCGGGCCCTGACAAGGGCAATTCTATTCTTGTAGTAGAATTATTCTTGTTTGTTTGTGACTCGAACTGAAGAATAAACAGTATGCAATAATGATGTGAAATACATATTATCTTTTGAATTTGTTATAACATTAACGTTGTCTGAATTAAAAGAGTAGTTTAAAATAATTGAGTTTAAAGGTATTTAAATTTTTATTTTAAACAATCTTTATTCAAATATTTCTTATACTATTAAATTACTACCTTAATTATGATGGCTTTCAAGATTTTTTCTAAGAGGTGAAGAACTCATAAAATCGATTTTAACGTTGCCTCTTACAATGGCATCTGCTGAAAAAAGCTTTAAGTACTCTTAAAGAAATAAGTGTATTTACTTGATGCAGTTACCTTAACCTAATTTTCTGAGTAACTTTAGTATCGCTTTTGTATTTTAGTTTTCCTGCAAGAATTAACTTACAAATCTCCTTTGTAAGTCAATGATATAACTGTTTTTGTAACAATTTAATTGAACACAATAGTAAACTTTAATAATTGCATTTTGAATCTAAAATCAATTAAAATTACATGTTCAAGCTACAGATGCAAGGCTGTATAATAAGTCTTTATTATTATTTCCCTCTTTTTGAAAATTCACAAAACATTATGTCTTGTTGAGAAAAAAAATATTATTTATATCTGATTCACAATCAATCATGGAATGTAAATTGTATAATTAACCATATGTTAAATATAAGTAATTGGTTCTTGATTAAATTAAGATATATTAAAAATTATATTGTATAGCAAAAAAGGCTCAAATCATATATATATTATGTACATATATACCTAATCCTACAAAGTATGATAAAATAGTTATAGGGGAAAAAAATACTAATTTATTTAAGTGGAATAAGTGATTAATTAAAATAAATAATCTTTAAATATGTAAAAACTATTTAAATGTGTTTGAATAATTAGTTAAATTTAAGTTATTATTTTGCATGAAATTGGAAGCTATTTTAAATTATAAATATGGAAAAAAAGTAAGTAAAAAAAAAATTAAAACATTAAAAAAATAATTAATATCGCTAACTTTTTTTAAAAAAGTATTTTATTAATATAACAATAGAACTACAATTTTCTCGCAAAAACTTTTGAATGTGCATAAGTAGTAGTTTTGATATCTATTTTGTATTTTCTATCTTGTTCAATCGTGCGCGGCCAATATTTCTAAAATTAAAAAAATATGATTGCACAATTAATAAAAATTCACATTCTTCTTAAAGATATTACTAAAATATTTCAGCAAAACACATCAGCATAATGATATCCAGCATTTGTTTACGTCTGTTGCTACGCGGTTGCCACGCTTTCAATCTTCTCCCCGAAGAAAATTTCCGAGGAGATTGGGGAGTTACTGATCTCCTCGGTCAGAAGTCGTGAACAGCTTATTTTTCTGATCGAGGAGATCGGGGAGAAGTTGTGAACAGCTTGGGGAGTTAGCGAGGAGATCGATCAGATCGAGGAGATATCGTGAACACGGCCATGGTAAACATATGATGTTTGTGGGCACGAGAGTCTTTTGCCCACATAGCTATACACGCGGGAATTAATATAATAATGGCGTCTTGCTCGAATTACGTTGGATTAACATGGGGAAAATCATTAAAAAATCTTGAAATCTTCCAAAATTCACATATAACAAAATTTATTGAAGGCTGCGGCAGCCAACGATTACTTAGAGAAGGTTATAGTTTGTTTGTGTCATCCTATGTGAAGGACGTGTGGACAGCTTCATCGGAAAATTCTGTATTTTTGAAAGCAAAGTAATGTTTCTTTTTATTTAACGTAACTTTTTGCATGTTTTAATCGATTGCATGTTTAATAACTATTAATCTGATTATGTATTTATGGCGAAAATTGGAGTAAACCAACTTTGTTTATGTTAGTAACATTCAGTTCTTGACACTTTATTCTCTGTATAGGTATGTATGTAATACAATGTATTGTATGATGTGTATTATATGGATCATTTAAAATTTTGCTATCATATATGCAATTTTATTTAATTATTTCTTTATTTTTTAATAATTGAAATGTTGCACCAAAAAATTACTGTTAAAATTGCAATTTAAATGACCTCATTTAGTTGAAGAGAAAATTCTTACATCCTATATGATGCAAATAAACACCTAGTGTAAAAAAAAAAAAAATAATAATCTAGAAAGAAATGTTTATTATTATCAAGTTATTATATTTGATGTGATGAATCAAAAACCAATGTATACAGCATTATGTAGCATTTATATTAATGGTTTTGTAGGTCAGAAGCTTGAACATCCCACTTACATTACATATTACTGAGCAGATCATTTTTATTTATTTCATATTAATTTAAATATTGATACTTTACATAATATTTCAAATAATTACAAAGTATTTTATTCTTCCACCTTATTTAATATAATGATAAGGATCAGTGTTCGAAATTAGTCGTCAAGTATGACCAAATTATTGCATTTAACGACTATAAAATTATTTCTGGTCATCAAATTTGACGCCTAGCTTCTTTTAAAGACTTATTTTTGTTTAACTTTGAAAGCTCCATGATTGTATTGTATATTTCCCCCCTGCTGTGCAAGGAATATGTTGTTTAAACATCTGTATATTTAGGGCATATTTCATCCCTCCCTTTACAGAGATAAAAAAGAAAAAGTTTTCCTTAATCCCTTTTAATCTTTTCTTAAAACCACAATTTGCAACCCTCTCACCACACATGCGTATAAATAACCTATGTAACAAACACATTACACCTGTTTCTGTGTGCACTTTCCACCCCAGAAAATACTATTTTACTCAGAATCGTTCGATTAGTCATGTTAAAAGTGAATTTCTGAAATTGCAACTAGAAATTTCAGTTTGGCACCTAAAATATTTGCAGCAGGCGTCATATAATGCCTTCCCTTTCCTTCGCAGTTTCTATCACGGATAAGCATTCAAAAAGGTGATTGTTGAAACAGAAATGCACTGTTAATTTTTTCTGAAATCTAATTTTTAAAACTTCATTCCAAAAGTTTTAATTTTCTGAAAAAAAAGCACACCTGTGTGCTCAAACTTTAAGCATTTTAATATAATAGGGGCTGAACGAATAGATGCTCAGAGAGACAGACAGACATCTTCTTTTATTATTATAGATTACATGCTTAATTATGTGTGCCATTTTCAGAGATTTCAAAATTTTCTCCCCACATTCTTATAGATTCCAAGATTAATTTGCTGTTATTTTGGGAAAGAAAGAAATTCTGAAATCGACTGGCAGTTCTGATGGATGTCTTGAATTAGATGAAGAAGAAAAACGAATATATTTTAAGAAAACTTCTTTTATTAGCATGATGTTACTTTATCATATGTTGTGCTATAAAGAAGTTATCTTGAATCTTAAGGAAGTTATCTAGCCTGCATGGAGCCCCGAAACGGAAGAAGGTGATTTATTTTATTTATTTTTCATAGACGGTGCAGTATCACCTATATTATAATATCTTATGACTTGTACTTTTATAAATTTTATAATATAAAATTCTTTTAGTTAAAAGTGTTTCACTAAAAACATTTTTTCTAATATGTTCAGCTGTAACATATAATGTTGAAATTATTTTTCTAAGTATTGGGTGCATTTAATTTTTTTCTCTTCAATTTTCTCTTATTTATTATTTTTTTTTTCTTGTTGAATTTAGGTAGTATAATAATAGACGGGTGATATTTTAGGTTTGTGTCAATATATTCTAAAACTAAGGTGACAGAAATTATATGTCATAATGGAACTCAAGTATAGGTCCCACTGTCTTAAAATTCATTATGAGATTCTCTCACTATTTTTTTCCCTCATTCTGTTTATAGTCTAAACTCTGTTTTCGGATCCATGGGCAGTTTCAGAACTTGGTGGAAGAAATTGTGGTGCTTGGTGAAAAAAGGTGTGTGTGTGTGTGGGGGGGGGTTGCTCTCTTTTTTAAAAGTTTCATTTTTCTTACTTTTTTCTATACTTATTTTTGGTTTGACTGCTCCTTTATTCCCAGTCCCTTGGCCCTGGACAATTGCAAGCTGTTTGTGTGTTCTTGTCGTCAGAGCAATTGAAATAAACAAAAACATATTTAGGTAGAGTAAGCGAGAATGATTTATTTTGATTGAATGTGGTTTAGTTAGTTATAAGCTTGCATAGCTAATAAAAATAAAAATTTATTAAATTAAAACCTATGGTAAAAATTATAAAGCTTTTACAATATTACAGTTGACATAGTTACAATAGTAAGGTTCAATATACTTTACTTGCAAATAATCTGTTTTCAGTTATTTGTATTTGATTATTCATTGTTGCCATCAGTCAGCACCCCCTTTCCAACAAGTCCTTTACAGCTGCCAATATTTTGTAGTCAATTTTCTTAGTATATTTTACTACAATTTCATGGCTATTCAAGAGTACACAGAATTGCCATACTTTTTTTTTGTCATTACTTATAAGCAGTGATCTTTTGTAGTATGGTTATATGACTGAAAAAAGCAAAGATTTCTATACAAAAATCATGGTGGAAAAAATGTGAGTGGTGGCAATCCTGCATATAAAAGCATGAGCGAAGACAGACAAACTAAACTGATAAACATTTTTCAACTGTTTGGGAAGTGAAAAAAAAAATAAATAAAGGAAATTTCTTTCAATGCACCATAAAAGTAAATTAATTTTAAATATCTATCCAATCTTTAAAAATTTGGTACCAAATGATAGAGACGATTTTTCTTAATCCAGGAGTGCAAACAGTGTTTCAACATGACAATTAAATTTTTTTTTTATTAACTGAAATATGAAATTTAGATGGAAACACTTCATTATTTTATTTATCGATTTTTCAGTGCCAAACATATTAGCTGGCTATTCTGTCGGGAATATAATTGCTTTTCAACCATATGAGAAGGTACCAGAAATAAAAAAGCAGATTTTGAATTTTTTCAATTTTAAATCGATTTAAGCAGAAATTCGAAATCACCTGACGTTATTGCTCACCTGTCTGCAGTTAAAAAAAAGTAAAAAAAAAAAAAAAAAAGGTTAAGAAAGCAAAGTTAAAAACTAAAAAAAATAGACATATTATATTTATTTAAATTCATTTTTATTTCATTTGTTTATGTAAAGAGACAAAGGTTATATTTAACAGAATAATAATGCTCTTTCTTCTGAACTGGGCTGTAAAAAAGCAGATTTGGATTTTCTTAAATTTTCGACGAAAATTTTTTCTTAAATTTTGCCTTTGATAGATTAGCAATTTTGAGTCTAAAATATATCAAAGATATTCATTAATATTGTACATAATACATCAGTTGAAAGATATTTTAAAGTACTTTTATTGAACACTATTGCTATATGAGCCGGGAGCCGCTATATAAGCTGTATTGCTATATATAAGGGATATAAGCCGTTCAAACTTAGTATGAAACTTTTGGAGAAAACTACGGGAAAATCCAGAATGTTTTTATTCTTTTATATTTTACAGAATTTCGAATTCTGGTTTCCACTCATGTTTTGTACAACGGATTTTTAACTGTATATAGCCCACAATTATGCAAGTTTCGGAGAAAACCACACATAAGTCAGACACAAATCTTTTTATAAAAATGTTTATATTACCTTTCAATCTCAGCTTCTAATTAACATAATCTCATAAGTAGTATGTCAATTGAAAACTTATTTAAATTGGAATTAAAGAATAGAGATTACAAATCTTTGTCACCAGATGGCACTTTAATGTTTAAAATTTCAATATCTCCAATTCAATTCTAATTATGATTAAATTACTTACAATGTATTATTTGAAATACATTTTATTGTTACTTTTAAACTGATATAAACCGTACAATTCCGTGCAGGAGTTTCAGTGCAAACCAAGACACACACAAAATGCCTTTATTCCAATATCTCTAATTCTAATTAAATTACTTATAATATATCATTCGAAATATATTTTACATCAATTTTATTGCGAACTTTTAATCTGATATAAACCATTAAATTCAGTACAGGAGTTTCAGAGAAAATCATGGAAAACCTAGATCACATTTATTATTTTTTATTTTACAGACTTTCGAATTCCCACACTCTGCTTACATTCCTTATTAAGGATTTTTTAACATTATTTAGTCCACAATTACACAAATTTTGTAGAAAACCACAGAAAAGGCAGACACAAATCTTTTTACAAGAATGTTTATATTAATTTTGTATCTCAGCTTCTAATTAACATAATTTCATAAGTAATATATCATTTAAAAAGTTATTTGAATTGGAATTGAAGAGTACACGTTGCAAATCTCTGTTGCAAGATGGTGCTTTGATATTTTAATAATTCAATATCTCCAATTATGATTAAATTATATGGGAGTAGATTAGGAGACCACTGGCTCCATCAGTTTGGGATTTTCTACAATTAGAATTTTCAATGTTTCTTTACACGGTGAGAAAACAGGCTGTTTCAAATCATTAAGCGTAAAAGGGTATCGTAGCCATCAGTGTGTGAAAATTTGCTACAGTTAAAATTTTCAAAGCTATTTGGGGATAAGGGACCGCGGGTGACACTGAGCGAGACTTTGCTAGCGTCAGGATTTCCAAAGATCATAACTTTCATAGCATAATTGTTAGCAAACAGGTTGTTTCAGATACTGAAACAGGAAGAGAGCACCGCAGTTGCTACCGAGTGGGAATTCACTACAGCTAAAATTTTCAATAAAGCTATTTGCACTATTAAAGTTTTCAGTAGTCAAAAAGCATAGAAGTTGGCAGATATATAAATTTTTAAAGGATTTTTGTTTAATTATATTAATAGAATGTAGTAACGACTATTATAATTTTACTATTTGAACAATTTGTCTGAAAGTGTAATGAAAATGTAATAATAATTTAAGTAAAATCTAAAAGCACACTGTGCATATTTCTTCCTACAGACTGAATTCATCTGATCTTTTTATAAAACAATTTTACACGTTTCAGCCTCATACTTATCTATGCAGTAAAATCATAAACCAGTTCTTAAAGGAAAAAAAAAAAAAAAATCTTTAAAATTATTGGAGGTTCAAAACAAAATCTTGCAAATATAGAAAAGTTAATATTTTGTGTACAATGACCTGTAAAAGAATTTAGGTACATTACAGGCGGTCATTGTAAATACTGGAAAATATACTCTCAATTGTGTTGTGAATTTTTATTTATTTACAACAGGTAAGCAAATTGTAAAGTGACAAATATATATACCGTAAAATTCCGATTTTAACCCCCTTTACTTTTAGAAACAAAAATTGTTAAAATTAGAAAGTGTGATATTATTGCAAATTTTTTAAAAGCTGAATATTTAGGAAAAACTTCAGATTGTAACATCCAAGAGAAAGGAAGGTTTTTGAAAAATGAAAACACCTGAAAATCACAGAGCAAGATATAGTTGGGTCGAGGATTACTATTGGAATTTTACACTAATTAAAGCATGAAATAGTTGAAAATACACTGCTACACAGTATTTCTTTACTGACTGTTGGTAGTGATGTGGGGTAGAAAATTCTGAAAACCAAGCAAGTAATTTTTTTTATTTAACTTTTTGCAAGACATATTAGACTTTTCTTAGTCACAGTGTAGATAATAATTACATTAATATCAGATATAGTACTAAAAAAAAAAAAAAAAAAAAAGTTTATTGAAAACATCTTTTAGAAAGATGGGAATCTCACAACTCTAACTGTTGGTTAAAAAAAAAGTTTAAACTAATTTTTATGCAGAATAGTTTTTTTTTTTTTTTTTTTTTTTTGTGGGTGGGGGGGGGATAATGTTTATGTATATTATGCATGTCTACTGATCACCAATTAGGAAATGTAAGTCACTGATGGCAACTGTACTTGTTAAACCCTGATTTTGAAGAGTGATTTTAATACATTGAGAATGTGTTTAAAACAATTATAAAAATATTTTAAATATATGTACGTAAGACTCCCTCTGATCTACAAAGCAAGTCATGAAATAATCAATTATTAATAAAAAAAAAAAAAAAAAAAAAAAAGAACTTTTAGAAGAAATTGAAATTACTATCTAATTAAGAATAACATCACATTTCATAAAAATAAAAGGAGGTTTTACAACTTTCATTATGTTAATGAATCATACTTCCACAGATTAAGAGAAACTCGGTATAAAATGATAAAGAAAAAACAAAACAAAATGTGAATGTTACTACTTACATTATGTTAACTTGCTGTATCAGAAAGCTTTCGATATTGTATGAGCTATAAGTTAGGAAAATTTTCTTCATTTCAGATATTTTTATGCTTTTTTCATCCAATTCAGCTCTTCCAGAGATTGTATTAAGAAAACTTCTTCTTAGCATAGTTTATTTTGAAATAAACTTATGCTGTAAAGAAATTTACTTAACATTTTTCTATACTTTCAACGCTTTATTAGACAACATATTTCACCAGTACTTTTTTTCTCCCCCTTTTTTCACACAAATTCCTAAACTCATTCTAAATATTATAAAGAAAAGTAACAATATCATAAACATCTAATTTCCAAAGAATTAATGCACAAAAAGAAACAATATAATGTCAAACTACAATATTTTTAATTTAATAATTCAACAAAGCATCTGAAAATTTTAAAGAACTTACCAAAGCCTGCATTAACAGAAACTGCATCAGTCGGTAGATAATCTTCATTCTTATAAGTATCCAAGAAAGCAAAATCCTCTGTCTTTAAATGTCTAAGATAACTTCTTTATAGCACAATGTATTATAAAATGACAGTATGCTAAAAAAAGAAATTTTCTTGAAATATCTACTTTATAAATGGATAGAAATTTCCTTGGTAACCTGGAGATGCTTCTACATCATCTAATGATACTTTTTATCTCTCATTTGAAAGCACCACGACACCATTACAACATGAATATACTTTGTATGTATTTTATGATTACTGTAATAAACACATGTATAACATAACAACTGAATATGTGTATATATATATTAGAAATAGAATACTAGTAAGAGTTGTAGTTAGCACTTATGCCCTCACTTACATTGTTACTGAAGTCCTAAAATCAATTATACTACCTCATTTTCTTATCTTCATAATATAAATAAAGAAAAGTACACAGAATAACTGATCAAAGATATCCTGGATGTGTACTGCTCTTAAACAAAAATAATATAGTTAAACTAATGACATTTGTTTACAGTCTTAGAGCAGAACTTTTTTATTAAGACAGTGCATAGTTTTATATTAAAAAAAATAAAAAAAAATCAGGTACAATGAATCAGGCATTGGTGTCAATGCTTATATTCTATATGTTAATTATAAAAGTAAAAAGTAGTTTGATGACATTGAAATAAAAAAAACATTCTACAGAAAGCATTTATGTGTTATAACACACATCAATAATTACATGCTCAGAATTATTTCTCAAAAAATATTTAAAAATACTCACTTATTTCAAATTTTAATTGCACATTCATTACGTGTGCAGCTTCTAACTCTGCTTGTGTAGCTTCTAATTTTTTTTTCAGTGGCTTGTAATATCTCTTCTGTATCTTGTAATTTCTCCTCCATCTCTCTTAACTTATTTCCCAGGTTTGTTTCTTCAGAAACACAAGATTCCATATCAATTTCATCTGCTGACACCTATGCATTTAAAAAAAAAAAAAAAAAAAAAACAATTGCATATTTACAAAATTATTACAAATGAAGATTTTGAAATCTAACGCTACATAGCACTTAATATTATGTCAAAATCTACTGTTCATATGCTCATTGATGTTTCCCCATAAGGTAGAAATTTTTTTGCTGAATTTAACATTAAGAACTGCTATAAAGGTAATATATATATATATATAAAAGGGATATGTTATTTGATTAAACAACACTGTCTAATATGTGGAAATTAAATGCCTAATTATCGATTTAAGTAACTGTTCTCGCAGTTAAATAACTTTTACATAGTAACTTAAATTAAATTGTGTAGTTTGCATGCTAAAGCGATAATTCCTGCTGTAAAATCAAACTGGTCTACTACTATTTATTTGACCCATATTTTTTAATTACATGTATATACTTATAAGAAAGACATATGTAAGTTAGCGTTAAATTCAGCTACATTAATCAAAACATTCTTATAATGTACTTGAAGTAACATACATATTAATACTGAGAAATTACTCTCATTAAGGTAAGATGAAATATTTATTAAAAAGACTTCAATGCCGGTCGCATACTTACTGCAAACGTGCAAGCAAGCTCACATGTAAACATGCTTACGACTTGCGGTTACAGCGTGTTTTGTATAACAAGTTGAGTTATTTTCATGTACTGCAGTTAACTGATCACAAAATTATTAAACTAAATTATTAAATATATTACAATACCCCTTTTGAAAAAAAAAATAAATAAAGTCATTAATTAAAAGTTTTTAAAGATCAAGTCTTTCTGGTTTTCTCCTAATTCGTGATGGGTAGCGTCTGTTTGTGACAGTTGTAACTTGGGTTTCTTCAGTATTCTCCGATTCTTCAGTAGGAAGAACTGCAGACTGTTGGGTTTCAGGAGTGGAGGACAGTTCATGTTGGGGTTCTGTATTTGACGAAGTGATGGAAGTTGGTTGATTGGAAGCTTGAGATGAAATAGGAAAATCCACAGGGATGGAAACATCTCTTCGTTCAGGGATTGACGGGCTAGCAGGGCGAATTTGATCAATGTGTGCTAAATATTTCTTCCCACACAGCACATACGTCCAAATTTTGTTCATTTCTCGTCTCGTACGTTGAAAACACGTCCCTCCAGAGAACTGACATCCCATTTTTGTCACATGCTCACATAAATTCAACCATCATGTTGAAAGTATGTGTCGTGAGTAACCAAATTTGGACATACATTATTAGAAAAATATCTTGGACGTAATGTGTTCCACAATTGAGCGAATTCATCCCAATGAAGTGTTCTTTTACATTGAATTCAACAAGCATGCAGCGTACTTTTTACAAAAATGGGACGAGCAACTGGGCATGCGCATTCATGCAACAACCAACCATTCCACTTTTCCCTCGTCCGTCGCTTTCGCTTTTCGCTCGGCGCCATGTTGATTATGTGAAAATGAGAATTGCGTTGTAGATTTCGTTTCGACGAAATCGTCACATTTGCCAAACTTCTGTTCTGTGTTGTGACAACGATTTTACATCCTGAATACGATTTGAAAATAATTATCATGTAAGTATCCAAAATCATTTAATTTTATTTTCATTTCTGATATTTGACTTATATTAGTGTAATAATAGTGTAATGCAGTTTATTAGTGTAATAAACTGCAGTTAAGTGCAGTTCCAAATCATATCCAAAATCATTTAATTTTATTTTCATTTCTGATATTTGACTTATATTAGTGTAATAATAGTATTGATTGTAAACTTAATCGGAATTTCCATTGCTTTTTAACCATTCAAGCATGCCTTTATCAGTTGATTACCTTTAGTAAACAATGCAAAAATGTGTTCATGAAAGCTTAAATTTATTTTAAAACTTTTGTAGTTTTATTTAGCTCTCTCAAATTATAAAAAAATTTAAGATTGATTTCATTAATGAAAGTTGTTATTTAAGTATGAGAAATTCAGTAATTCCGAAGTTAACTTATGTGAATAACAACTGTAAAATTTTCTAACGAACCATAGAAAATGAGAATAAACAAAGATTTCTCATGAACTGCTTGTATTGGTTTGGTTTCTCTTATCTAGAATATGTGTACTCTTTAACTTGTTTTTCACGAGTAATTTTCCTAAATATTGTAAATATTATATATTTATATATATTAAATTTTATATATGTGCAATTTACAATTAGAAGCCAAACCATTAATTTCTCTTTCTCTGTTTTGAATCTCTTATCTACAATATGTATACGCTTTAATTTATTAAATTTAGTTATGTTTTTCTCAAGAGTAATATTTTTCCTAAATGTTGTAAATATTAAAAATTTATATATATTAAATATTATATATGTGCAATTTACAATTAGAAGAGAAGCCAAACCATTAATTTCTCTTTCGCTCTCTCTGTTTTTATCTCTTTTCTAGAATATCTATACTTTTTAATTTATTAAATTTAGTTATGTTTTTCTCAAGAGTAATTTTTTCCCTAAATGTTGTAAATATTATATATTTATATATATTAAATATATGTGTGCAATTTACAATTAGAAGAGAAGCCAAACCATTAATTTCTCTTTCTCTCACATTTTATTTAATGATTTTAAATTGGTATTTTTAGTCTTCTGCTATTTATGTGTTAATAACAATAGCAAAAACAGTGCAGCTAACACTGCAGGTTAATTTAACAATTTATAAATGAGATAAGCTTAATATTAATAAATCAATGTCGTAGCTAAAGAGTTATACTTTCTCCTTTGTAAATGCAAATTTTGCACATTTTATGAATCATATTATTTCTTTTTATTATACCAGACCTGATCTCAGATTCTCTGATTGCAGAATTTTGTTTTATTGTAGATAGATAAAAAATTCTTCCTGTGCACATGTGTATACGTATATTTATATTAGATAAAAAATTCTTCCTGTGCACATGTGTATACGTATATTTATATAAAGTTTAAAATTACAGTTAACATTATATAAACTATGAAAATTGTAACTTCATGTTGATGGTATTTTTTGATTAGGCATAATTTTTGTTTTTAAAAATTAGATTTTTCTTGGAGATAATTATTAAATATAAAATATTACTCGTGATATGTTTTTTTTCCCCTACAGTTGGAATGTAAACTCTGATTTTTTTTTTGTTCTTCCTGTATACAATATTTATAAGTGGTTTTTTTTTTTTTTAATTTTTGCCTTTTGTATTTTTCTTCCCAGATTATTTATTTAAGACGTTACTGAAGAATATATAAGGAATCTAGCTTTGGCCTGCAGTTTCCTAGCCAACCCTTCAGCTTTAATTGAGTTTGCAAATTAATAAGTAGGTAAGACTTCCTGCATAATTATTTTATTACTACTATTTTTTAATTCATGATTCTCAGTGTTGTCTTAAAAATGACATTTTGGGTTCTCTTTATATTGGTGGCTAATAACAATACATTATAACATAACTGAACATTTTTTTCTTTTATTGATGAATTTCAACACTCAATCAGATAATGAGCTTTTTACTATAACAGATTGTTTTTAGCCATTCACGTAGAGATAGATCAAAATGTTTTATTTATTTAATATTATAATTAGCCTTACTTTTGTACATTGCTACCTTTCCTTCTGTGCTCTTTCCTACATTTTTTTTTTAATCTGATAAATAATCATTCTCGTATTTTGAACTATAACAATCATTGCAAGACAGTTTTTTTTTTTTTTTTTTTTTTGTTTTTTTGTTTTTAAGCAAGATTTATTTGATTTTAATGATTTTTTAAAACTTCATACATTATTGTACAACACTTGTATTTTATTCTGTGTATTTTTATGTATATTAATGTAAATATTTACACTATCAATCATTTTACTTAAATTGTAAAAATATAAGTAATATTCTATTCTGATAGAAAAAATCCATGTAGGCATTTATTACCAATATTTTTATTCAAATTAGTATCATTATAATATAAGAAATATTCTTATAACAGTCACAAATGCAGTAGTACGAGCCACTCAACCTGAGACTTTGTAGTACAATAATGTATTGAAATAAAGAAAGTCTGGTGGACTGGGGTAATTCTCGATCAATGTGTTTCTAGGTTAATTAATGTTCACCCACCTACAAAAATTAAAAAGTATTTTTAACAATGTATGAACATTGTAGTTTAATGTACAAAAAAAAAAAAAAAAAAAAAAAAAAAAAAAAGTCACAATCTTTGCTGAAAATTAATAAATAAAACTATATTTTAAACTGCTACAAAAGCATCTTGAAAAAAGATTATTTCTGAAAATCACACATTTTACTTAAATTCTTAGTGGCACAACATTTCTATTTTTTT